>JXWZ01004736.1:0-64896 GCA_000956215.1 Anopheles farauti No. 4 | reverse complement strand
GGTTTATGATGGCCCCGTTCGCTTGCAAACCCCATTTGGATGTGGTTTGGGCTGGTTGCGGGAGCTGGCCAAGTGCAACATACGGGGTTGTTGTTTTTTTTTCAGGGCGGTTAGTGTGAGCTCGCGATCGCACCACAAGGTTCTTCCTTTCACACAGCGAAACCCTTTGACTGAAACCCTCCTCCTCTAACCCTAAAGGGAAGAGTTCCCATTCAAACTTGCACGGTTTAATGTGCTGCACACACCAACAGGCCGCGTCCGGATAGGACCAATTTGTTGAGAGGACTTTGTACGCGGTAATAAATTATGTACACGCAACCGGCCAGAAGTTAATTTCCATAACGATCGTTTTTGTTTCGCGCGGTTAGCAGAGCCTCGCGCTGCTTCCTGCCTGAAGCGTAAGCCGATTAAGTCATTCGATTGGCGTAGAATTTGGGATGTGCTTTAGTACTTTCAACTAGCCCCGTAATTGGAACTCTTTCACCACTCACCTGAAATTGACCTGCTGATGCTACGTTTTCTGTGTAATTCGAAGCCGCAAGAGGGCCACAATTAAATGGTGTCAAAAGCCGGATCGAAGATCACCTTCGCTGAAAGGCTCCCGCTCGTGATCGTGAGCGCGCTTCAAGCTCCAATTTTACGGCAAATGGCTAGGTGCATCTTCCCATTGTATGGTTCGAGAACCATGCTCCATTGACCGGTCGGGGAGGGAATGTTGCGCCATCGTGCGGTAAGAATCATCACACATCACCGCAAACACCTGGTCGAACCTTGGAGCGGACCGTAGATGGAAGCTACATTTTATTCTCCTCTCGTGCTACATTTTTCGTCTGGTCGTGCGCGAAAATAGCGTGCCCGTTCTAGCCGTCGAATTGACCGTCTTCGATGTTCTTTGTGTTTTGGCACGGTTTGACGTGTCAATTGATTGATATTGTGGAGAGCAGCTGACGCGTGATCCAGTACAAATCTTCCCATGGTGTAACAAATGTTTCGTGGGAAAGGGAAGAGGGGGGGGGAAGTTTTTCACCATCTAAATTAAGCAGTATTTTCGCAGCTAGGCGAAGTGTTGATCAAGCCATTACGACCTTTGAAAGACCGTTCGAAGCACCAAAACATCCTCCCGCTCGTGTGTGGTTCGCGCTTTGGGTGGAATCGTAGTAGGCTGTGCCGCAGCTTCGAAACGTCCAATTATCGAAGCACATAATTGCACATCAACCTTGGGCGTTTGCGAACGATAATTTAAAAGGCTCTTAAATGATTAATTTAAAAATAATATTTATACACTTATGGTAATGGTGGTCGTTTCGCGTTCGTTCCGTAGCACAATTATGAACACGAGGGCTGGCGCTAAGCGGAGCTGCAGCTTTATTATGTATCTGTTTACATAATAAAGGAATGCGAAACACACCAGAATTATCCAGTTAACGGCCGTTTAGGTGCACAAATTGTGGAATGTAAAATCATTCTTTATTAATTTGAAATTTGAAAAAAAAAATCGATTTGTTTCGTTCGATCGCACAATGCTCTACATACGGCGGGGGAAAAAAACACAAATCGTTCGCTAGCGTCATCCACTTGTCTCGCAGAGCAGTAGACAAGTGAATAAACAACACGTTGAAGGTGATTCCATTCCTCCGTCTGAGGTACGTTTCCGTGACCGCATGGTTGTACGGTGCACGGATCAAAAGTAGTTCACGCGACATTCGTTCCACCGACGGTGGAGTGGTGTGTTGGGTGGCACAGTGGAATCGTCCTCTCACCTGTGCGCTTCAGAAACAGCAGCAACAAGATCGGTTCCGACGAAGATGCGCGGGTACATTCGTAGCTGCAATCGACCCTTCTTCCACGTCCTCGGCCTGGAGTTGAGGTGTGCTACCACGCAAACTACAATCTCCCTCCGTACGTTCGGACGAGCTGCCGCTGCTGGTGCTGGAGATTGAGCACGTGCAGCCGTGAATTAGAGAAACAGAGAAAAAGTGCGACGTTTTCGTTCGTTTCTGGTGGCTGCCGATGACGATGATGATGATGTCGTTCCGCGCATGGACAAAGCGAGAGCAAACATCACACAGAGGCGACCCGGAGTGCGCGCCACGCTCATCATCGGTCGGTATCGCAATAGAGAGGGGTACAGGCAATGCAGGCGATCGAAACGATCGTGTGAGACTGCAACTTCCCCCTCTTTATCGCTCTCTCTCTCTTTCTCGTTCCTGCCTTGGCTGCGGAACAATTGCTGAAGATCCAAACGATCCACGGTGCGATGCGACACCCTGTGCGACCCCGCGAAAACCGAACTCGGGTCAGGTCTTGGTGTTTTGGGGTTGTTTTTCATAAAATTCAACCACACTACGAATAATGGCGTTATTTTGTGTTTGAACCTTCGACAAGGCGCACGCGGTGCGATCGCGTTCGTCGCTTGGCATTGCGTCGCTTGGCGTCGAACTCTTTTGTTCTCGTGTCTTTCTGTTTCCCGTGCCAACAGATCGGCCCACTGTGGTCGTTAGTGAAATTAGCCTCTGTGAGTGATTGTTTTAATCCCACGATAAGGATCGTTAAGTCTAAGACTACCGAGTGGGGTGATCGATGCGCCCGGGAAAAGTGCCAAACAGCCTACGGTGTGCCTACTGTCGGTGACATAAGGCGTGACGAGGCGCGCCACACCACACCAAAGAACAGGTGCGAATGTTAAGCCTGCCGCAGTTATCGCCGCAAAGCCGGAAACAATCTACCACAACCGAAATTCACAGTGAGTGGAACAAGATCGTTGTCGATCGATAGTGTGTCTGTTACGGGTTTAAAGGTGTGATGGGATTTAATAAATCATACCAGCGGTGTTGATTGATAATCCTCCCGATGAAAGCTGTTGAGCTGGCCGTGCCCCTATTACGCTTATCGCAGTGAAAGGCACGAGAGTCTGAGTGCGATCAGAAGTAAAACAGATCTTAGGGCCCCACCGCGAAAGGCAAACACCCCCGGTGCAGATCCGAGGAAATGAGTGGCGATTAAATGGCGTATTGTATGCTGCCGGTTTTGCAACCAGCCGCCAGAGTGAGCAGTGAGACTGTAACGAGTTACTTTAAAAATCGATTACATCTCGAACCATCGCGGTGTTCCATTCCTCGATGCTGCAGTGAGGTGCATCGTGCCCATCGTTCGCTACGAGCCGATGAAAGGAGAATGTACATTGTAGAATCTGTGCTTCACAATCTGTGCAAGACGAGAGAGGGCACGATCTTTTCGTCCGTGCACGAGAATGAAGCGATTTAAAACGTGACGTAATCGAGAACGGCCAGGGGAAAGATCGGTAGTTTGTAATGTTTTTTTTGGTTATTATTATTTTGGTTTTTGTTTCGGTGTTAATGTTCCCACACGTCGAGTGATCTATTGTTTCGCCTTATTCACGTCTTTACCCGTGCAATCTGGATCTCAGGCAGAAACACACACACGCGCGCAATCGTGCTGGTGGAGTCATAAATTTCGGCAGTTTTCCTTGGGCGGCCCCAAGGCATATCTCGCATCCATCTCCCATCACGCTGGCGGTGCTACCGGCGGTGGTGCGCGTTTCGATGCAATGTTTACGAAATTATGCTAATATGTGCTCACACGGGCTCAAAGCTCCCGTCCACATGTTCGCAGGGGGCTACCCGCAGGCACACAACGGAACGGGAAATGTCATGCAGAAGCGAAAAGAGCACAAATATTATGTGAAACGCTAGGCGCCACAACCTTGGAACCTCGTTGGGAGTTAGGTTTTGGTGGCTTGTTTTTTATTTTTTATTTTTTTTTGGATTCCACACGAGTGCCACGATTCGCTAATGGCGATGATCGCTTTGGGATTGTTATCGAAACACTTAGTAACAAAAAAAAGGAGTAAATTTTATGGTTACACCGACAACACTAAGCTCGGGGTTGATGCCGGAGTGCATAAAGGGTGACGATAAGGGTTTTAAATGAAGTCATCGTGCGGCCCGTTTGGGCGTAAACGGACGCTGCAGACGTGGACGTCAAATTGTGACGTTCTGTTTTGGTAAAACGTTTTGAAACGGTGCGATAGTGGAAAATTAATTCAATCACAAATTGCCTTCGGACCAGGCGTGGCCACGGTAATGGACAACGGAAACACCGACCAACGACCTTTCGTTACGAATGCACCCTTTGCAATGGTTGCAAGCTGCGTTCGAGCATATAGGATTAAAGCAATCGTGAAGCGGATTCATTCGATTTAAATTTTTATGATTGCAGGCACGGGGTCCGTTACACATTCCACAGTGCCGGCAGCGTGGAAAAACAGTTCAAATATTGTTGTAGTGGAGTCTCGGTGTTTGTTTTGTTCTGCAGCGTGGAGTAGTAGTTCTTCTCGGAAAGGAATAAGAATGCCGGCTCTCGAGGGCTTTTGATTGTGCGTCTTTTTTATATTTTTGCAGTGCTGTAAGATGTTGTGTGCAGGTCTGGCAGGATGCTTTCACCATCAACCATCGCTGGAACAGTCTGTGGGGCAAGAGATGGCTCCCCCTGCCAGTTGATAGTCGACAGGATGCGAAACTACGTTTAATTCGATTAGAAGCATTCGTCTGTAGCGCTGTGGGGTAGAACGGGATGATACCGAGTTTTTTCTCCATTTCAAGTACTTTAAAGTATCTTTTTAATTCAAGTTTTCAAAAGCGGAGCACGGTTTGAAGATTTAGTTTACCATCGTTTGTGATTGATCATATCAGTTTTATTTATATAAATCACATTTGTTATGATTTTTGTACAAAATAACAACCATCTTTAATCCATTTTATTTCAGAACGAACTTGTTTTATTGGATTAATTTTTTTTCATTTACTTTAGGCGAACATTAAAGCCACGGCAAATGTATATGAGCCCTTCGCATGCTCTACGGAGCGCATTTTCATAAGTGGCCTCGCATGGAACGTTCCACGAAAGTAAAAATACATGTATTCTAACGATGGTAGATCCAAATCGGGAAGCTATAGTTGCCTAGCCTGGCGCTTGCTTTTAGGTTGAATCAAACCACGCTTGCAAGGTGTGAGTCCACAAAAGATTCATTACATTAGCAAATCCGGGACCGAACGGGGAAGTCGGTTCCGTGAGCCGATTGGACATTTCGTTTCATGATGGTGTTTTTCGCTATGGGGATCATAAAAATGGATGATAAGGGATTTGTAAACATCCTTACATCCGGCCCCGTTCTGGCCGCAGAAAACCGTTAAGCCGCGCCGTGGCGAGAGAGAAAATTAATTGAAAAGGTTAAATTAACGCTTTTTCAAGGGGCGCCCGTGTTGATTTCAACGGGGTCTCGTGGTAAAAGTTGTCACCATGTCAATCTAAGCGATGGCCGCGTTGACCGCGTTAAGCGGGGAGGGGGCTTGCTGTGCCCGAAACTGGTGACCGTTAAAGATTGTAATGAGTAATTAAATTTTAATTGATAATTTGATACTTTCAACTAGGGCTGAGCGAAGGGGAGGGGTAACCGTCATTTATCAAGCCTGGATTGTACGTTGCCTTTGCCAGGAAAATCAATATAGTGACGGCTCTTTTTGTTGCTACGTTGCTGGAATTTACATGACACAACTTGAAACATGCCCTAATTATAACTTACCAGGTTCGTCTCTTGTTTAGCAAACATTTTGAAGCATATTTTCCTTGGTTGGATGTGCAACAGCACGAACACATTGAGTGAAAATTGTCTCCCCATCCACATAGCCATCGTTGGTGAAAATAGTCAATTATAGAAAATATGTGGGATATTTCATCATGGCCTTGAATAAATCAGGGAAACATTCCTAATATGCAGCAGTTGGAAAGGGTCCCCCAGTGGTTTGCCCAAATAGCCCTCGTTTTGCAAGGCATGACAGTTCTGCTGGCATGCGGGCTGCTCATTTGATACCATCAAATCTTTCCTTTCGAATGAAGTTAGCGAGAAGCAATTTTGCAATTGAAAGAACAAAAATAGGCAATTTTCCATGCCTGACGGTGGCAACGGTAACGGCAAAAGTTGTCCGAATGTTCCAAATTTGGAAATTAGTAGCTTCGTTGTGGGACGTTCGGAAGTCGCTCGCTGCTCTGCGCGCTCAACGCGTTGCCAAGTAACGCGCGAAGTAACAATCAGCCCAAATTTAAGCTTGCTTTGACCACACTTTCTCAGAAGCAGGCGCTTTGTATGTCACGCGTACGAAAGTGATTTAATATGACCGTGAACTGATAGAATAATTCGCTAATGGATATTACGTCTGCTGCTGAAAATTACATCGGATAAATATTTGATGGCGGCAACGAGGGCAAGCGCAATTGTTGCCATCGGATAGCAAATCAATATGCCACGTTGAAATCCCTTTCCGAGGGGTACTTGGACTGGATTTCGGTACGCGGATCCCGAGGACAGCTCCCTGTGATGCAGTGCATCCGGTCTGTCTGGATGCGGGCAACTTGTATCTGACCACAGACTAGCGCACGGTTCACCTCGATTCCGGAAAGGATCATCCGGCAGGACATGGTACGGTTTGGCACGATACGTGTCATTTGGAACTGAAAGGAGGCCGGCCTTCTCGCCGTGTAATGTTGCGGTTAGCACCGTATTCATCGCGTTGCGAAGCACGCACCGGGATGCACCGTGTCGATTCGTGTGCAATTAAACGGGGACGTTTGATTGTGTGTGCATGGGATTGATGCGAATTGCACATGACCCTCGTGCGGCAAGAGAGAAAGCCCTTACCTGCATCAATGTAGGGCAAAACATGTCGGGATGAGTTTCATTGGATTTCTCTTTGAAACTAACCATGCGCCTGAGGATAAATGAAACGACAGGGTAAAATTATCTGTACCGATACTTCTGCTTGAACACGGCTTGCGAACGATCGATGTAAGAGAGGTGTAAGGATTTGACGGTATTGTGCTTTATCGATTTATGAAATCCAGCCGAAAAATGACCTTACATTTATGATCGGATACCAACTACCTCCTTGCTTCTTGAGGACAAAGTATTAGGTTTATACAGTTTCAAGTGATACTTTCTCGAAACATTTCAAGTGGATTAGTTCCTTTGCGTAAGACGCCCCTCTGCCCAATCATGCACGTGTGTGGACATAAACATAACCTCGCCGCTTCATTGTTAGCATCCTTCAAGGAAATGTCTTCAGCGTTGAAATTGATGCGAGGTTAACCCATCGATTAATGTGAGGTGGAGCGAAAAAAAAATGAAACAAAACCCAACTCAACCCTCGCGGTGTACCGAATGGATGGGATTTAGCACAAAATTGACGGACGCGTGAAGCACACGCGGCAAAGAGTGCTCAATCATCGCTCGGTAAATAGGCCGCGTCATCAACGGGCGGGATTGTGGTCGAAGGATTTATGAGCAGCCGGCCCGGGCCGGTGAATGAAGCGTGTCATATGACGTATTTGCTTTCCCCGGTGGAGGCGTCATTCGCGTTCTTCGGTTGTAAATAATTTAGCACACTTCGAATACGAGCTGGTGACGAACGCGACCACGACTTATAATCGTGGTCGTAGCTTTGGCGCTGGGAGGCTGGGAGGCTGGGTGTGAAAGGAGGAGACCGGTGGAGATTCTCTGCAAAGCTGTCACATGGCACTAGTAATTTACAGTTCATAAAGTTCGACCCTTCCGAGGTTCGGAAGCTGTGTGCGGAGCCTCAGTAATCGTACATCATCGTACAGGGCGGGGGAGAAAGCAACAGGGAGTAAAGGATTCCCGGAAGCATAAACCCACACATACACACACACCTATATACACTCTCACTTCCGCTACCTGTCGCGCCTGCCATCCCCTGACAACGGAGTCGATGATTGTAACGTGCGGTGTAACATGAATTTCATAAATTCAATTTTAATCCGGCCCCGGCTAAGCCGGTGGAAATTTATGGGTGTGATTTCGTCCGCACCGCAAGTGAGCGCGAGCGCGTGCGGTATTTGCGCGTTCGTTTGTTTTTCCGTGGCCACGACGCGTGAGCCGTCGGTGGCAGCGTCGGCTGCTGCTGCGGCTGGACCACAAAAACCACGAAGGCACTTTTGCAAACCAATCGCCCCATTGGTTTGTGCCGTTTGCGGAAACTGATGTCTCACCGTTAGCCGTGGGCCCCGGCGGTGGACGCGTTGATAAGTGCCGTGAATGGTGGTGGTGGGAGGGAGGAAGAGATGGGACGTTTTGCTGTTGGTGATGGGATCGTTGAAAGCAGCGTTGACAAAAAAAAAGAGACAACGTAAATGCAATCAGGAAAACAAAGTGTGATGGATTTTAAAATTCCGCTTCTAAGAAACTTCTCGTTGCAATTCCGTGCGCTGTCCTTCGCAAGGACGCCCGGTGGTCCACACCGGTGGGGGTATTATAATCTCATTTCCAAATGGGGGAGAATGGAAATTTATTAGCAGCTAACTACCATTTCGTGACGTGTGCGCGTTGATAAATGGCTCGCGAGCGATTTTGGGCGGCAGGACACAGCAGGCGGGCACATAACGGCAGCGAATGGGCGTGGAAGGGAAATGGTGGCATCCCCGCGTGTAAGATGATGTTGCAATAGATGAAGCGCCCGTTCGCGTCCGTGCTCGCACTCGCGAACGGTGTGCCATTCATCATTCTGTCAAATTGAAAAAAGCGTGCCCGTGGAACGTACGCACCGACTGGCAGGCAAGCAAGAAAGACAGCGCCGCCACGGAGGTTGCCACGGTGACGGTCGGTCGGCTTCCCGATGGTTGCTATTGCTCGATTGCTGCCGCCGTTTTATTGACGGATCCGATGGTTTTCCTTCTGTCTATACAGTGTGTTCGATGGGTTCGATTTCAATACACACGATCGCTGGGCTCCAATATCCGAGCTTCCAGTTTCAGTTTCCAGTGAGCCAGTGCCAAGCGATTTTTATCTGCGTGGGACGGGGTTTCATACGCGCCGGGTACAGGTAGCTTACGATAGGCATCAAATGCAGATTTGTAAATGGGCGCAACGATGTGATCAGTGTTCCATTAATGAAAATATGACAAAATCGGTTGGCGCGCTACCGTAGAACCACTTTTACATCATCAGCGCCGTCCTTTTTGTAACATACGTACGGCGAGCTGGGTGGGAAGAAAGGAAAAGGTTTGCTGGAAAATAATTGCACCACCACCTCCGCCACCCATTGGGAAATGTACGTCGAGATGCGGCTTTAATGATCGTTCATCTGCCGCGTGTGCTGGCTCGCTGGTAAATGATGTGTCTTTAATGTGAGCAGCAAAACCCGCTCGATCCGTTGCTTGATGCAATCGGAACGGGCACCGCACCATTAAAGACGGGTGGCATTGAAGCTTTTAATGTAATTTACCACGAGAAAAGCGACGGCGGAAAGTGCTCGATTCATCGCGGTCCCCGAGCGCACATGTTATCGAGCGAAGATGTTTACGTCAACGGGAAACGGACGGCGTTTGCGACAGAGCAGCCGACGCGGCGGTGCTGCACCGGGGGCAACGGATGATTGGATATAATTTGGTGAGCTATGGGAAAAGTTGGCCGGAACAAATCGTGAACTAGTCGAAGTGATACTATCGATTAAACCACCGTGAACCATCTCCTCCAGTCGCAGCTCCTTTCCAAACCCGTGCTCGAGCGTCGAGCGTACAGATTTATAGAACGATATCAATCGACTTCAATTTATATAGCCAATGGGTTTTTACTGTCCAGCGCCCTGTCCCGGCCGGGCAAACTCTTGAAAACGTGTCTTTCCGTTGTGCTTTCCGACCGGTCCCGTCCGGTCTGGGTGCGAACGGACCGATAGTCCGTTCGTTGGTCCATAAAAGTTTATCGACCGCCCGAAAATTCGTAACAAATGAGCCATCGGTGTCAATATCTTTGTAGGTAGGGCTGGTTGTTCGTTTTCATGTAGATTTTGCACACCTATCGTGCCATGCTCCTAATGCGCTTCCCGTTCGGTAAGGGGAAGTGTCTGGAGCACGATTAATGATCCGTATCGATGATAAACATGATGTGAAAACAGATGAGCTTCGGAGTGGGGCTTACGAGTGGAAGGCGAACTTTTTTTCTGGAGCAGAAGTCGGGAATTCTCTGGCACACTGCTTCGTACGGTGACGTTCACCGGGGTGGCAGCAACCAGCGTGAAAGTGTGCCAGTTTTTTTAAATGACTTTTCAAATACTTTAAATCTTATCAGGTCAATATATCTGGAACATCTGATATATTGAGGAAAACCGATTTCTTATTGATCCCATTAATCTGCATCACTCGTAAGCGTGCGGTTCGGGCAGAAATGCTGGAGTGTTGCTGGAATTCCCAACCAACAAATCACCCAGCATCCCTTGCGCGGCACTTGATCATATCGGGTTTACTTGACCGCCCGCAACGTGTAGTGCGCGAGGTTTATATGGAACTATGCAAACACAGCGAATTGATTATCATTCGCTGTACGCGGGTCGTGGTGAATGTCCCTTGACCCATCGCTTGCACCCGCTTGGTGGAATGAGTCTGACGCAATGTTGCAGATTGCAGTCGGGCGATTGCAGATGACGATGATGCACCAAGCACCAACCGAAGTGAGGCAGGAGAAACACGACGTTGATGAGATTGTGCACTTGAAAGTCTCGTTTGAAATCAACAACACGTGTGCGTCGTGTGTCGGATTTTCGGTAAAAGCAGGTAACTGACCGAAACCCTTTTGAACCTACCCCGAACCCAGTATGCCGGGTTAGATAACCCCAATTGAGTCGGGTCCTGCTGCTAATTGTGTTGACCGTTGAGGAATGGGTTGAAGGAAAATTGATTATATTGCAAATAGTTTGAGTGACTGGTTCGGTTCGCAATAAACTTGGTTGTCTGTGTGGACGAGCTCGTTTGTTTTGTACGTTAGCCGGTGCCCGGTGCAAAGAAATGGCTCCCCTACGTAATGAAGTGACGCTTTGGCCGGTCAATTTATTGGACAAACCGTTCCGAATCCTAATAAGTTAATCCGTGCGTATTTATACAGTGCCAGCGCCGGTGAAGCGCCACCAGAACGATACCGAAGAGCAAAAGTGATGGTGATTCATAGTCCCCATGATGGACTTAACGAAAGATCCTCGGTCGGGCGAGCGCAGATAATCATCGGAGGAAAATTATATCTCTATAAATATTTTCCCATCGGCGGCAGTAAAACGGTTTCGCCGGAGACCGCCTCACACATGCCCCTGTGGCTCCTATCACTGTGAGGTAGTTCGGGCTCGGAATCACTCCGAGCCGTGTCTGGCACAGCCGAGATCGGTGTAAGTGCTCGTTTTCCAGGGGAAAATTTATTGGCGCTATCATGCTGAAATCAGGTACTGCCACTTCTGTGCTATCTGCGCCAGATTCGTTGCACCGTTCCGTGTGGCCGTGTTCCATCGTGGCCAGCCACCTTGCCAGCCAGCCCAGCAAGCGCAGGTGAAGCTGGTCACGGGAAACGGTGAGCGGATTTTTTAAATAAATAAAAGCAAAACTGTTTTAAACTCCAATAACACTTAACGACTAAACCAGAACCGCCGGTTGGTGAACACGGTGGGACGACCGGTCGGTCGCGTACCGGTAGCGATAGTGGCAGTCCTTGTTGCATCCGTGTCTGGTGGAAGGCCTGCGCAAGGATGGCTGAAAAAGATAGTTGTAAGAAGCAGCTTTCTACATGTGCCATACGTGGCGTGGCCTGGCGTTTAGCGAGACGTGTGTATAGAAGCTGAAGCTACGGATGAAGATTCCCGCATCCCTGGCCAACCAATGGAAAATGAGATCGTGGTTTGACGCTCGTTTTGACGGTATTATCATCTCTTTCTCTTCGTGCTACCGGTGCCGTAGGTGCCACCGTGGTCCCTGCATTTCATCACAGCACACCGCCGTGTATCGCCATGGTAACGCCAGGGTTGAAGAAGCGCGAGTGGAGAACATTTGTCGAAGAAATATAGTACGGTTGAAAATAACGTTCTGCTCATGAATATTAATTTCGATATTGTTGTTGCCATCGGGAAGAGGAGAGGAGGGGAGGGGGGGTGGTTGCGGGGTGGAGGTTGATTTTAGTATCCGTTCCGGGAGGGCCTTTCGCCCGTGTTGCTGGCGCTTTTCTCGAAATGGTGTGAAGGCTGAAGTTAATTTTTATTGTTTTAGAATTATCAATTATCGTAAATTTGGGCACTTTCTTCACGCAGCTGCTGGCTAGCTGGCCCGGCTTGATGCTTATCAGAGTACGCGTGAATACCCGGTGAAGTATTGTGTGCGCCCGAAGGGTGCAGGAATGGAATGGAATTAATTTAGCTAAAGTGTACCGATCTTCGGAGTGAATTAATTGTTTCCTAAGGTCACGGCATAAACACGCTCGCCCGAGCTGCTATCGAGTGTGGCAATAATGAATAAACAGGCTCGTTTTCCGTAACAATACGTACTTAACGGGGATGTCATAAAACTTCCTATCTTGACCAGTTCACATTTCGAACAAAAATAAAAAGAAAACCTAAAATCGAGCGTCCATGGGTTAAAAGGGAGAATCCTTTTAACAACAACACGCCAGCAATTGCAGACATGGCGAAGGTATTTTCCGCACCGACTGGACCATCACCGTAATGCACCACCGGTGCACTCGGGCTCGGGCACTCTTTAGGGAACTTCCCTGCGCACTTCCATCGCACTCAAGGAATGGCACGAGTGGGAACTAATGAAGACTAATGATGGCCGGTATTTTTGCACTGGCAGCAGTACCGAAAGTCCACTTCGGCGAAAGTGTTCCAGTTCCATCTTCGTCCGCTCGCACTCGCCGGTTGTGCAAATTGTTTCACGACGTCCTCGCTCTACGTACACACGAGTGGACACAATGTGGCTAATGAATAATTGACCGGTGGTTTCAGCACGACGACGACGACGACGAAGGTCCCGAGCGAAAACGGACTCGGGCTGTGGGAGTTGTTGTCGAAAAAGATTCGTTCAACGGTTTGGCTCTCCTCGCAGACGTCTGTGCCGGATTGGCAATGGAATGTGTGGTATCGTCTTTTCGTCCGGATGTGCCGACCGCGCACAGGAGTTCATCAAAATCATGAGTAGAAGCTTCATGCTGCGACCGAGCGGCTGTGCTTCATCTTTGCCTGATTGCGGTCGGCCATCGGGCCATAACTCCGGCCACCGATGGGGGACCGGTTTGTGGTTTTCGAAGGATTTTTGCAAACACTCCGTGACGTTTTCCTATTTCAGGACTAGCGTGCCCGACTAAACCCGGTGAGAACCAGCCCTGCGTTGGTCAGCAATTTTCGCTGAGTGCAAGCTAATTGATCGCCGTAAAGTTCTGACGGCAGTTGCGCTCAGTTCGTACGGTTTTCTTTCTTGCTTCATAAAAAAACCCCTTCCAAAACAGACGTACTGGTTTCAAAAGCACTTGTGCATGCTTCTCGATCGGTGAAAGATTTATTTGAAATAAAAATAACACAAAGTAACCAACACCGTCTCTGACCACTCTGGCTGTCAATCAAGCTCGGCTCATCTTACGGGCTCACCTATTTATGGTGCCGGAAGCTTGTGGAAAAAGTTCCCAAAAACATCTCATTTATTATTGATCACATGTCGTTTTTGAAAAAAAAAAAACAGAAACCAACCCTGAATGTCTTCGCACATGAAGTGTAAATTTTTCATCGCACACCCGAGACAGCGCTCCGGCTCGTAACGAAAGTGACTTGACGTGTTTATTTGCCGATGGAAAACTAGCTAGCTGCATCACTAGCCGTTTGTCGTTGCAGCGTCGGTTATGGGAGCTTTGCGAGAACAATCTCCTTGAAATCCTCGACAAACACTGCTCCGCCCGTATGCTCGGTACGAAGTGGACGATGGGCGACGCTTCGGAGGGAAGGGGGGGGGGGGCGACGTTCGCTTTTACAATAATTTTTCGCACCTCACCACTCGCCGAGTGTCTCCTTGTGACGAGGGTTCAGGTTTCTCCGGGTCTGGTTGCGAACTTCAAAACAAAACCGAACCACCATAACGAACCCATCTTTCGGGACGGGGTTAGTTCATGGGATCTTACAGGTGTTTTCGTCACAAGCGGCAAAACCGGCTCCATGCGCCAGCGTGAAATACCTTCAGAATACGGAATCACTTTCCGGGCGTACAGAAGCGTTACCATCCATGCGAACCGTGCACGGAGAGCGAGAGGGAGAGGCAAATCTTGTGGTATTGTGTATCACCCGATCCCGAAGTGCTCCGCGACGGGGGCTGATGGTGAAGCAGCTGGAGGCTGGCTGTGTGTGTTTGTATTCACTGCCGTGCAGCATTTGTTTCTATTTTGTATGACTTCAATTATTACTTTCTATTCCTTTGTCATTTTCCATCATTCCGGTCGTACAGTCGCGGGGTGCCTGGGTGGTGCTGGTTTCTTTTGGCGAGGTGGGGCCACTATTTACCATTGTAGAACTGTGAGCAGTGGCGGGTTTCTTGTGGGCTACTAGTTTTTACTACACGTTCATCCCGACACTCAGATTGGCTGTGTACGTTTAGCGGGGGTAGGAGGAAGAAGGCGAAGGGCCGGGGGCTATAGCAATCCATCCTTTCCTAAGTCGCCCGGAGGCGCATCCCTATTGCCCCCTCCGTTCTCTTAGAAGGGTACTGGTTACCTTTGAAAAAAAGATACCTGCTTCGGGTGACAGGACGACGCCAAGTAACACAATGACACTTGGGTTTCCTTTTTATCCCTTTAATTTTCTTCCATGTTGTTGTTTCATTATTATTTAGCTTCAGCTCGCCCTGGGTCTTACTGTGTTGCCCGGTGGGCAAGCACACCATTCAGCCATTCAGTCAACAATCTGCTATCACTGGGAGAAGGTTTTTTGTTGCCACATTTCACCACCAACCAGGAGTAGTCCTTTTGCTCCGCATGTTTTTTTCCCTCTCTGTATCGTTCCCTTTCTCTCTCTCGTTCTCTCTCTATCGCTCTTTCTCTTTTATTTCTCGCTGCTTTCCTGACCGATGGGTTGCCGGGGATCGTCAGAACGAACCTGAAGCCGTCGGAGATGTTTATGTGGGTGGTTTGTTTTGTCCTTGCGTAGACGAGGAAAACAAAGCTCTTCCCACGCTTTGGTTTCTGGTCTCTCTCTCTCTCGCTCTTTCTCGCGTTGTCTTTCTCCCACATATTTTCTATGCTGAACCCGTTCGAAAGGGTGACCGTGCGGAAAGCGGAAGTGTACCGTTTGGCTGTGAAGAATCATCAACAACGGTGTAACAATAACAAAACGGCAACAAAAGTAACCCCAGCACGGTTGTGTGTGCTGTTCGGGAGCGGTGGAAGGAAAACAAAGACATCTTTATTTATTCGGCCTCCTCAGGGGACAGATTCGGTGTCCGGTGAGCCTTGGGTACCGTCTCGATGTGGTACTTGGTCTTGGTCCTTTTCGAGACCAGACGCAAACCGGGCACCGGGAAAGCAAGCCTTTTCCGCAAAGGTGTTCGCTACCGGAACGGTTGATTTACATTTGGCGTGGCGTGCTTTGTTTAAATTAAAATTTATCCTAGAGGAAATTGGAAAAGTGATGCACGCAGCGAGTGACCGAAGTGACCTGTAGCTTCCACCCTGTAGCCCTGGGGCAGGAAGGAGTTATGCAGAAATTCTCGGAGCCACTAAGAAGATACGAGTGGCTTTTATGCGCTTGGATCGATCGTACCGAAGCGTTCGAATACCACAAGTAAACAATTAATTCAAAGCAGAACTACACAACGTGTGCTGATGGATGTGTTGGGTTTCTTGAAATGGCTTACGCATCTGACCGCAGTTGCTATTGCCGTTTCGCAATATGTTGCAGGTAATCGACCACATGCGATTTGTGCGCGCGGTGTGTTCAAGTTTCCACGCCAACATGCATTTATGCAAATTTAATTAATTTAGATTGTTAATGTTATATTGCGCACATAAAATCTCTTAATTTGTAAACACTCGTTAACTGCGCATTTCGCTAAACGTATTCATTATTGGAACGATTCTAATACGGCACTCTGTGATTAGTGTCGACAGTCGTTTCAGCAGGGATATGCCCAGGCAAACAATATTCCATCAGTAATGCGTCGTGCAGCATATGTGTGTGGTATGGGCCGATCAGCCAACATCATGACCACAGCACTACACAACGGTACGGTCGGTTCGGTCCATTTCCAAGGTTGAATGAGGCACTCATCGAAGTATCAATTGCATTTACCAGGCCCGAAACTCTTTGGAGGTTTTGCATGATACTTTTCACCTGCTCCTGCACACAGAATTGCAATCGATACAGACGCCCCGGCATCAACGTGTGCATTGTTTCCTGCTTAATCACACACACACACATACGTAGATGGCTAAGAGGAGCAGATCGTTGGTCATCGCTTCGATCTCTCTTGGGGGTTGGGGTTTGGAGGTTTGGCTCGGACTGGAGCAGAGAATCTACCGTACGTAATGCTGAAAGTTCATCAGAACGTGAGGGTGGTTGGTGATTGAGACGCAGTGGATGAACCGCTCGTACGATGTTTGCGGACACTACCCAGCGTACGGCTGGTCTGGAGCGTATCTGCTATCTATAATCGGATAAACATATGATAAAGCGAGAATAATAAATCAATGTGGATGATATTTTCTGCCGCCGGTGCCCGGGACCGCTCTTGCGCGTGAACACTTTTATGGACTTTGCGGAAGATTCTCGGGCGTCTGCCATGGGACCATGAATAAGTTTCGGTCTCATTATAACGCATGTCGACCCACGACAACACGACAACAGCTGCCGTTGGCCGCCTGGCAACCACTGTGTGAAGCTCGTGTGGTCGAACGAGTTTCGTACGAAACAAAACTTTCCTTCCAAAACCCCCGAACACGTGCGTTATGCATCGAATTTCAATTTTCCGGAAAACCCGTACTCCCGATCCCGGGCGGGCATACCATCGTTGCACTCGCTCACTTTCTCTCCCTCTCTCTCTCTCTCTCTCTCTCTCTCCATCGTTCGTCCCGTCCTCTCTGTCACTTTGGAGCGTTAGGATAAATAATATCTCTACGGGTTGTGTCGCCTGCTGGAACGGTAAGCTTAAGGAACATCATTTGTGGTGTAGCGGGACACAGGCAACAAAAGCGGTGATAACCCTCCAGAATCCAGGTTTTCATTCGGTTTAATTACGTTCCGGGACGGGAAGATGAGTTTTTGGGACTTTTGTTGGGATATGCACGATGAAAACCCATCTAGTTGGCTCTGGGAATGAAACCGACATCGGTTCGGTACGATTCGATTTGGACGCAATGAAGTTGTTAGTATGTGATTTAAACAAGAGAAGGATTTTAATTCAAATCTGTTTTAATAAATGTTTATGAATGTTGTGAAAAGTACCGAAAAATCATAAAATAGTATTTCTCATCTGAAGAGTTTCATTAAACGCTACCCTATACACCATCAAGTAGGCCATTTGTGACGTTTAAAAAATGTCTTCCGTGTAGATTTACGGTGCAGAAATTTTCATTATTATATCTACAATAAAATCGTATTGTTTTTGGGTTGATTTACAGACCACCGAACGAGAGGATGAAGGTATCACTGTACATAATACTAATCTCGATGCTGCTCAGCAAGCACTACGCGTTATCGCACATAATCAGGGTGAGTTTGTTTGTGGTGATTTCTGTCTCCCTTCGAACGCTCGCCATAATGAATCGCGTGCATATTTTGCAGAAACGTCAGCTATTCCGGGAGCAGGTATTGCCACATGCCGGCGGCAAGATCCCGGACTCGGCATTTTTAACGGACCGTTTGGCATTGAACCGACTTCAAAAGGATGGCATTGCCGTGCCGGACGGCGTACTGCTCGAGCAGCGTCAGTACCAGGTGTTTCCGCATCAGCACCGCTCGGCTCGGCCGACATATCGCGTGGTGCAGACACCGGACAATCGATACATCTCGCCGGAAGGCGAGTACAACCACAACTCGCTGGCGACGGTCGACACGACGTACGCGATCCCGCACGGCGGTGACAAATTGCTGCTGCATGATTATCCCCACCATTCCCACCATCACCGCCAGCCGCACTACGTCGTTCCGAAGGTGCCGATCCTGAAGGAACTGCGCCTACCGAACTATGCCGTGTTCAATTTCGATTACAAAAAGAAGAGCCCATACCATTACGCCGGCGAGGTGTCACCGGTTCCGGTAACGCTGAAGCTGGACGGTGCTGGATGGCAACAACAGCATCAGCAGCAGCGATTACCTCAAGATTTTGTGAGCTACCATGCAGCAGGTAATGTACAAAACGGTTCTGTTCGCTGTTTTACGCAGAAATTCCTTTACAATCCGTACGTTTTGAAACGATTCGTTGCAGCTGCAGGTAATGGTCACAATTACCCATCAACGCGCCTCGTCCCATCGTTCGCTGGCGTGGAAGCGGCAAGGTGGCAGAGTGGCAGTGGGTGGATTCCGTCCAGCAGCAGCAGCATCACATCGGGCGAGTCCTTTGCGACGGTAAGCGATGAAATCAGTGCACGGGCTCGTTTTGTGCCCGTAATCGGTTTCGCGAAGTACTCACGAATCGTATCATTCAATTATTCTGTCAACGTCCGTTCCCATAGCAACCGTTTGGCAGTTTTGAGGACTATTATAGTCAGCTGAACGATAAGCACCGTTTCTACCGAAACGTGGCCGAGTCGAAGCCACTGGTGGGGCTGGTCCCGAGCAAAGCAGCGACAGTCCCGAGCACGTCACCCATTCTGCACCGGGGTCGTCAACGTGGCCATCCGCAACGCCGTCAAGCTTAAAATTGACTTCCGGAACCAAATGGGCTGGTCTTGCTGCTGCTGCTGATGCTTGCGGAAGCGTCCGGCTCGACTCCAGGTGAAAGATGAATCCATTCACTCGCCCATTTCACCGTACATTAGACATAAGGACGACAGGACGATAGGCGATCTAAAGGGCCTCTAGGTGGCCCCGCTCCGCTCAAGCTACCTGCTACGGTTGATGGTGAGATTAATAGAGTGATTGACGGGATCAAACGCCAAAACAGACACACACACACACACACACCCACACCGAAACACACGCCTCTAGAACCAGCTGTGCGTAGACGATCCCAACTGTGGCGCTGTGGAGCAATAAACGCACAAACACACCGGGAGATACGAGCGAAACGAGCGCTTTCACCGCTGGAGATTGTGATTAGATAAGTGACCATAAAGAAAATAAAGAACACGAGAAATGTTTTGAAGTGTACACACAGGCGGACGGAAGTGAGGGAAGTGAGAAATGAGTGAAATAATAAAGCACCGAATGGAGATAAGTATCATCCGGCCAGGACGACACTGTGCCGTGGCGTGTTTGTCCTTGACATTTGAAGCCGACAACACTGGCCGTGAAAGTTGAGACACGAACCACTTCTCAATTACCTCATCACGTCAAGAATGCTCTCCCAACCACTCGTTCGCTCGCTCGCTCGCTCTCTCTTTCTCTCTCTCTCTATCCCACTCGTTCGTTCTCTATTCTTAGGTTCATTTCCATTTTGCAGTTTTTCCCCCGTTTTTCATCACCGCTTCAAATATCCACGGTGACCGTTTGATGGGCAGGATGAGTATCGCATTCCAGTTGCCCTGCCTTTTGCTGCTACTGCTTTAATGGCTCCGTTTCAGGTTTTGGGTGTTTCTTTCTGTCTGTGTGTGTGTGTGTGGCCAAGTGTGCAAATAAGTGTGAAGAATGGAGCACTGTTCCATCACCCGTGACGTAAATTGGGCAGCAGCGAGAAGTGGAGGATCACCACCGTAATGATATGCAAAATATTGCAATAAATTGAACGTAGCATTCCTTTCCATTTGTGCCAGAGAGAGAGAGAGAGAGAGAGAGGCGAAATGAAGGCGTGAATGTGTTTTTGCCGGGACGATAAATTTGATGGAGACGCTTGGTCGTTTGTTGGAGCGTGGCGTTGGTCAAAGAATGAGCACTTGTCTTATCTGCGGGGTGTAAATCTTGTCCCGTTTGACTCACCCCCACCCACCACAATCGAGATACGTAATAGTCAGCGTGTGTGTGCGATTACAGACCGGCAGATAACTCTCGCCCTCGTTTGCAATGGACATTAGGAGTGTCGCCTCGCCTGGCCCATTGTGCAAACATATGAATAATGAAGAACCAATAAACCCTTCACCGGGCGCAGATAGGCACGGGATAGGGTTCAGGTTGGCCGATAAGGACGGGGAGCTTCCGCTCCTTTTCCGGCAAGAGGCTCTACGCACACGCGTTACTGTCAATTTGTTGTCGAACTTTGCATTTATTATTGATTTGTCCGATTGTGTACGCGTGTGCGTATGTGTGCAGATGTGGCCGGGGGCGGTAAGTGTCGGTGGTAGATAATGAAATCAATTTAGTTTTGCGTTAAATATTCATAGACGTCAAATTGAAATTAACGACAACCGGGCCGGGCCCATCCGGAGAAAAGGTGAAGCGCTGTTTGTGTTCGTGTTTTCGAAGCGGATAAAATCAAACACTCCAAGCCGCCTCCGGGCGCTGAAGCTCGTTTGGACAATGAGCGTGGAGTGTCTTGCCCACAAAACCATTCCGATGATACCGGCGTTCGTTGAATGGAAAACTTTTTCACCAAAAACTTACTCCTCCTTTGCGTCGCAACGAAGCCGAGAGAGAGAGAGGGAACGAGAGCGAGAGAGATGAGCTTGAAAGTTGGTGTAAAGTTTTGTAAAAGACGGTCAAACGGCTCGTTTTCGAGGTCAATGCAAACGGAATCGGTATGTCCGAAGTGGGACCAAGCTTCTATGCGTCGAGCTGAATGTCGAGCCGGAAAAGTCCAAGTTTACACGCGGATTGAGCTTGTGTACGGTTGTGGAGGGAGCGGATAGGGCAGTTGATTTGCGAAGGATGTACGTTGGATTTTGGGGCTTGAGAGACCGCTTAATAGCAATTCGGCTTCTTCGGGGAGGGATCATCCGGGTAACCCTTCCACGGAGGTGTGGGAGTGTCAGATTGTCGGAATTGTTGAAATTTCCAAATGAAACAAATGATCAGTCACAATCAAGCCATCCTCCCTCGAAAACTATGGTCAACTGTCCGCCCATAGCTGCCTCGGGTACCTGGGAACGTAAAGCCTCAAAACAACCACGAACAACAAGAACAGAGGCAAGTTTTTGCTTGTTAACGATGATGGGATTCGCTCGGGCTTCGCTGTGGAAGAGCGAAACGAAAGTGGGATGGTTTTTTTGTTGTTTTATTTTTAGCTTTCGAAAGGAGCTTTTTCTTTCCGGCGAGCAAACTATTCCCGGGAACAATTTATCAACAGTTAATTTTGCTCTTTTCTCTTCTTTTCGCTTCTTTTAGCGCAAGAACGATGTGCTCCGTAGCGGTCCGAGTGCAATGCAATCTGTTTTCCTTGCTCGTGCCTAGACGGGCCAGGATAATGATGTTGATGGTGCGGATGATTAGGCAGCCGGCGGCGTTTCGACTAGGCTTGCCTTGATCCACGTGATGATTCATAAGCATGCAGCGGCTAAGCCTAAAATGACCTATTGTAATGCAGATTTTCAGCTTCCGATAATGAACGACCACTTACGGCCGAATTTGCATACTGCTGTGGACTCGGACGAGGATGAGTTTTGGCTTTTTCCTAGCGCACTTATGTGACGGTTTATCATCATTAAATACAGATTTAATCATGTTTATTTAATTGTTATGAGAATAATTCATAATTACCCTTGATTCGCTCATTAGCCACCAGTGTATGTACTTGCTATTTTTTTTTTCGGTGCATGCATTATGTACCCTTTCTCTCTTTCTCTCTCTCTCTCTCTCGCTCCAATTTGGTGGTAAATATGGAGTGCAGATGGTTCGTTTGCAACAAACAGCACGATTGAAGTCTTTCAAACTGGCCGATGTGCGGGGAAAATTGAAGCTGACCGATGCTCTTGATTACGGTGCTGGAGTTTGGGGTCGTTTTCATACTGTTTTTGGAAAACATGTTTTATTTGTTTGATCTTTTCCAACGAAATTAATTTATCTCGCAGGTTGTTTTTATTTATCAGCTGCCTTCGGCAATGCAATCCATTTCATATGCATACTTGTGGGCAATTTCGTGCCGAAGGCTACTATAGGGTAGCTTATTGGGAGGAGTTTTTTTTTTAATGGCGGTCAATGATGGTGGAGACTTATCGAACTGATCATGAAATGGAGCGTGATGCGTTTGTCTATGAAATTAATATAATTTCAAGTAATGAAGTATTTATGAGAGAGCCACAGCGAAACGAACGCGCACACACACACACACACACACACACACACACATACTCATACAAGTCTTCTAAGAGAATTTTATTTTCTCCTCAGCGAGCGGATATAAAGTGGTTAATTTATTTCATTTATTTTTTGCTCTCACTCAACGTGAGCGACAGGAAGAAGGCACCCCGTTTGCCTCGTTTGTATGCCATTATGAAAACATGGATTTTTCTTTGTGCAGAGCAGTGGTGGTACAGTAAACGATCTCAACGCTATCTGTTGCGTTTACTGATTTTCTTGTAGATTTGCTGATTAAAATTGAATCGCCGCTCCACCTTGCGTCTTGGTGTGGTATGTAAAATACGGTAAAGTACAACAAACTAGCCGGGCGACAGGGACGATATTGAGCTACACTTTACGACGCTGATCTCTTCCGTGCCCGTTCCGGTGTCTTGCTGTACGTGCGATTACATCGCACCGTGTAAAGCTGCGAAGTTTACTGAATTTTGCAAAGCGTAATCTTTGCACGACGGTGAATCGAATGCCCGTGTTCGATGTTCGATAGCAGCGTTAAAGTGGCAGCGAAAGATAGCGAGCTAAACAAACAAGCGTAGCAAATAGTTCCAATGGAGTTGTAAAGTGAGGTGCTTTATGTGCCCTTTATGTTCCAGTGTCACCTAGTGGAAGAGGAACAAAGCACCACAAGATGGATTAAAATATAAATAAGTACACTCGGGCACACATCCTTCCGCAACGACGTGCAGGAAAAAAAAAATGCTTACTATTTACCCGTGTCTCCCGTTGCTAGGGAACGGTGGAGAAAATTTGATAAATGGCAGCAGCAGCAGCACCGGTCTGTCATGCCAGGACAAAATTTGGACACCCGAACGACCCGAAACCCGGTGGGTCGTGGCTTGTGGCGTTGTGCCACACAAGCGCGTTTGCATAAGCGATGAAGAATGGATCGCTCCCGCAGCAACAGCAGCCAGAGTGTGCCACATGTGCTACCCGTTCCGCTTGTCCGTAATTTGACAGATTATCATCGACACTTTGTCGAGGATGTGCGCTGACGAGGACTGCGAGCGCAAAGCAGACGCAAACATTAGGTCCACTCGTTGAACCATTTTTCGCTTATTTTCCATCGGCAGACGATGGTGACAGTGGTGACTGCTGGTGACGCTTTTCCCCTTGCATCGTTAGGAAATTCAATCACCTTACACATGTTGAGCTACGAACATTTTGCCCCCCCCCCCCCCCCCACCATTACCCACCCGCTGCATCACGAGGCGAGCAGGCCGAAATCTTGAAGCGCGCTTTATTCCGGAACACGGCGTTCGATGATCTCAAAATATTACCATGGCGTAGTTCCTTCACGTGTCTCACGGAGGAGCAACACCGGAACAAAACACGCACACACACACACACACGTACACCTTCTACGCAGCTTTGCGTATCTCCGGTACTGACACTTCGTTCGCTAACGATGCCCTCTGGTGCCATTCGCGGGGACTGGCGTTGTTTATGAGTCACGACACGATAAAAAACGGTAATAAAATTACACGCAGACACCCGGTGGTGGTCTTAACTCGAGTGGAGCGCGTTGGCCCACCTTTTAGGCTGGTTTAGTATTTTCCCGCGGTAACATTCGTTCATATTTTAGTTGGATCCCCAGCAGCTGGTCGTGTTTACGAGAGCTCCGAACGCTGGTTCTACTATTTTTAGTCTGTTTTCACCTTTCTCGTACGCTGGCGCAAATCCAGTGGACTCCGATTTATTTAAGCATATTCACCGCATGTGCAGTGGATCGCTGGGAATTTACTGGTACAGATTTGATTGGCCAGGTTTCAATCGGATTTAGCCACGGCTTCAAATTACAGCCGTAAACAAATTGTTCCGTCGCACCATCATCAACGCGGAATTGACTGTTTTCTTTTCGAAAAGCGACACGGTGCCATTGAATTGACCTTCTTTGAATTGGGAAACACTCACCGGCGTGCGGAATGTTCTTGGAAGGCCTCACCTATTGAATCGGCGGCTGCCTGTGGTTTAATGCTTTTGCGCCCTTCCACTGTGCCCTTCCACTCGCCCTGCCACCAGCTGTGTGTGCAGCAGTGAGTGGGCAGCATAAAAACATCGTGCCCACGTAACGCGTCCATCGTGGTCGCTCCTCCAATTCATGGGCGAACATCAAAAATCGGCACAAAATTGAAGTCAAAATGAGCGCGAGAAACGGTTCACATGGGAGCAACCGAAGCGTTGCCATGGTTACATGGACGCTGGTTGTAATCTGTTTCGGGGAACCGGGAGCTGGGCGCATCATTGTTGGCGCTTTCTTTGGCATTTTTTTTGTGTTTGCTACCGAACTTTGTCTGCTTTGAGAGGGTGAGCGGCCGAGATTGCTGGCACTGGTCGAGTGAGTAATAACTTTTATTTATGCTCCGTTTCTGTAATCTCCAGCGAGTAGGCAGCAATTAATTCCGGTTCTTGTAATTTTTTTCCTGTGTGCATTTTGGTGCTCCCATTTTACCGCGGTGGATTCGACCTTAAGCAGAAAGCGGTCGCATGGGAGCTTTCGGGGTGGCATAGAGACAACAGAAACGGTGAAAAAGAATCCCGCTGACCAAACTGAAACATACCACCCGATGACCGGGTGAAGGATTTCTTTTCTGTGCACGAACGAAAAATTCACTCACCGAACGCGCCAACTCCCTGAAGGGAAAGTTATCAAAACCCGGTTCTGGCGAAGACAGCCACCTCTCCCCCAAGTCGACAAGCACTAAAAACCTATTCCCGGCGGCCATTTCCCGCGTGGGAAGGCCGTAAGTTTCATCCTTTGCCGGGGCACTTGAATTCCTTCGCTCACTTTGCGCCAAACGGTGCCAGCGGTTGCCGTCGTTGTTGTAAGTTTCGTCTTGATTATCTCTTGAGAATCTCGAGAGCCTCCATCCTGGCGGTTCCGTGAGCGAAGCCGAGCAGTGGCTGGGTTGGTCGGTTGGTTGGAAATAGTTGCAACTTTAAATTGCGCCCGACGCGGCGTGGCGTTAAGTTTCTGGGGTTTCGGGGGAAATTCAAGGAAAAAGCCTGCGACCCGGAGGAGATTTGTTTTATTGCCCTTACCATTTTCGCGCTCTATTTATGGTGTGGAAAAAACGAACCGAACCACCCCGAGAACCTCCCCGGGCGAACGGTGGGAGTGTATTGCGTGCGAAGCAATTGACTAAAAGTTTTCGACCGTCGGTGTGTCATCGGCAAACGCGGGATGCACTTACTTTAAACGATGTTTTTTTTTCGTACGTACGTGAAGGTAGTTTTATGATTTTCGTCAGCAGTTCTTCAGCGACCGGTGGTGGGGTCGGTTGATCGAAACGGGTGAAACTTTCACGGGCAAACACATATGCGCATCCGGGGGTTGGTGCCGTACGCACACGCAGCCGTACGAGCGAACGGCGAAAGTTTCCCTCTGAACCGGGGAAAACTGATAATTTACTTGTAAAAATATTTATTGTTTGCATTCCAAATGAGAAAAGTTATTATAAATGCATGCCATCGCTGGAAAACGGAACGGAGGAATTCGTACCGATGCAGCGTGGACCTTTTTTGTAGTTCAATTTGCCACCCAACTCGCGGCAACTCGGGGCGTCGTGGTGCAGGTGATTTTAGTTTTATGCCTGCGTTTTTTTTTCTTCCACTGCGTGTCGCCCGCAAGTTCTTCCCGGGTGATAATGGCCGATATGAGTAATGCATCAAGATAGTAGAATTATGCTTTCGGCACGTACATCCTCCCATGCCGTTCTGTGGGAGGTAATAATTTAAAACCATTTCTTCATTTTCTCAACCGGCGGTTTTAGTGTTTTAATTCAACAAACACACACACACCCAGAGTTTTGTGGCTTTCGGGAAGGATCAGTGAGACTTGCTGCGAATCAAGCGGCTTCTATAAAACCGTGACACGCCAAGGGCACTCCATTCGAGAGCGCAACGACTCTGAATCTCGGCGCGTTTTTGGTGTGTTTAAATAGTAAATGGACTTAAACGCTGGGAATCTCCCTGTTATTACTGGCATTTTCTTTTATTTCATTTGTTTTTTTTCCCAGCACTCCACTACGGCGCTACTTTGGCTGCACTGAAATGCAGTCGGTGTCGTGTCCCAGCGTGCGCTCAATTTAGCCTGTAGCGCTGCGACGCTCGGCTCCGGCAGCCGAAACGGAACGCAAAATCGTACTTGTTTATCCAGCCGCCAACCGCCAGCGCCTCACCAGCGGTCGCTGGTCCCGGCCGACCCGTTGGCAATTTCCTTCTGGAGGCCAACCTGGGCCTCGGGATCGTCGAGCTGGAAATTCTATTTTGCATCGGTTGGTGCATTATAGCAAACGAGTCCCGTCGAGCGTCGGGCGTGGTGTTTGACCACCGAATTCGCTGAACAGGAATTCGCTCCCCTCGGTGCCGGCGGAAGCGCCAGAGCAAATTATATTACCCTCCCAACGCACTCGCCCTCCGTTGCATTTGTCCCTCTGAGAAGGAGGAGCACTTTGCACTATCAGGGGTTTTTATCATTTTCGCGCTAAACAAAAGAATCGTGAATTTGGACCGGCAAGGCTGGCGCAACGGGAAGGCTTACAACGCGGCGGGCAGTGTGGCGGCCGGCACGGGGCGTTGGTTGGTAGGATGCAATTTTATGCAGCACTCATCAGTACCATCATCATCTAGCAGGCTTCGGGATGGGGATCAACTATCCGCCAGAGGGCGCTAGAGTGTGATAGAGTGCGAGCGTGCGGCGTACGGTGAAACATAACCTAAAAACTGGAAATGGTGTCTTCATTGCCGCCGTAGCCACCGTCATTGCGATGCGCCGCTAGCCGCTTGCAGTGAATGGTTGGCGGTGGCCAAGACGCGGTTTGCATGATGCGAACTAATTTAAAAGTACGTCAGCCAGCGTTTCTGTTGTCGGTGTTGCAGTGCACATTTTGCCACGCTCTCCGACACGGTCGGTCGCAGTTGGCACCGGCGGTCGTACTGGTCGTGCTGTTGCGCTCCATCCTAGCGTTATGAAATGTTTCGTTCTCTCTTTTATTTTTTTTTTGTATAAAAAGGGCAAACCGGTGCCGCTCTCGGGCGAGTGAGGGGGTTGGGGAACGTTGGGCGCATGAGTATGATGAAATGCTAACTGACAGATCACGGTAATGGACACTCGGGTATGCTTTTCGGGATCAGTTTCCGCAATGTGGCATGAGGGAGAGAAGAAATTTGGGACAATCATCAAATACCACCGTGCAACCGCTGACCACCAACACACTGGGCGCATGAACTTTATCGTCGGCCATGTGTGTAGGGATGCATTTTGTCTACTAAGTGCGAAGCGTTTAATTAAACACGTTTTAAAGAGCGATAGAAGTGGGAGCAGGGAAAACAAAACCAGATAGTGCTGTGAAAACGGATTTTAAATCATTCTTTCACCGTATGGGGATTACCACAATCATTCTTTTCATAATTTACAAACGGATTTCGGTGATTATTTCGATAAAATCTGCACGATTTGTGCAATACGATTGATACGATCTAAGCGAGAATCCTTCGTAATCGTAGAAAGCATCCCCGTTTCGATGCGGCAAGCTTCGGCGCGTAAAGGGTTCGACTTCCTTTTTTTGTGTGTGATGATTGTAAAAGTTTTACACAGCTCGATATTACGATACCTTCCTGTTTCGCCCGGCAGATACCCTCGGCGTGGCCTTGGACGTCCGGATGGAATGGCGGTGGCTGCAGAAAACTTGTCGATCGATCTCGATTTGGGAAGTGCTTAAGCGTTTGATTGCTGGAAGAAAAATAGGAAGTGTGTGTGTGTGTTTGAGTGCGTGCGTTTTGTTGAAGGAGAAGGGAGAGTTTGTATTTTTACGATATTCAAACCGGAAGTAACTGAGTTTGTGGGTGGGTGGGTGTGTGAGTGGGAGTGTGTTTGTGTATGGAGATATTGTTCTTCCTGTTCAGCACTCTTTAGCGCTTCCGCCGATGGTCGATGGGTACACAGAAAGAACTTTAACTGAAATTGTTATGTTCGGTGGATGAAGCTGGTAGAACGCCGCTTGCTGCGATTTGCTTTCCGCAACAGTATGAACGATTCAGGATTTTGGAGTCAAACAAAAAAAAAGAACAATACGATGGAAAAATGGAAACTCGACCGGGAAAGAGTTGTAAAACTTTGTATTCGTCGGTTGGTCGGTTATGAGCGTTATACGTCGGACGGGAATGGGAAGGGAGGAGGCGAGGGGGAGGAGAGGAGGTCGAAGTTAGCAGAGGAAAACAGCATTTGCACGATGCCGTTGACAATGGGTGTGCCCTTAGCTGAATCCGGCCAGCCCAGGCAGATACGATACGTGTGATGGTGTGGAAAATCATAGGAAAACTTTTTTCATTACTATCGATTTTCATTACCGGTTGCTGATTTGGTTCGGATGGTTTGTGTGCGATGGTTTCGTAAGCTTTTAATTTTTTTTGTGTCATAGCAAGCTCGAATTTTGCGGTCTCCGAACCTGAAGCGGGTTGTAATGGGGTTTCGGTTGGTTTTCAAAGTAGCTTCGTTTTTAAATTTCCAACTGTTTCAAAAGGCTAAGAAAGAGAGAGAAAGAGAGAGAAAGATAAAGATGAAAAAGCAATCGTTGAAGGTTTGCATCTTTTCTTACGCTGTTCTGCGCTGTTTGTTGGTAGTTTTCGCTGGAGGAAGGCGCTGTGGATCGGATTGCCACTGTATGAAACCTTTTGTGGATGGTTCATTGATTTTGCGCTTTCCGTCTCCACTTGCTTGGCACTGTGTTGCTTGGGAAAGAGTTGAGATGCTGTTGGATAAAGTTTTCCGCAGAGAAAATATAAATCCGGACAATCGTATTCCGCGACACATAATGGACTCGTGTGACATACAGTCGACGGCTTATGGGGAGCGTACTGGAGTGCTCAGCGTCGTGACAGCAGTCAAGATAAGCCGTTCAGGAAGTTGGCCCCTCGATGCACGGGTGGGACTAGCTGACACTTAGTTGTGGACACATGCACACCCAACGAGCACAACGGATGAAGTTTTACAACGAAATGACCCAGTTTTGTGTGCGTTCGTCGCGAAAGTGTGAAAGTTAAGTTGCTGTAAGAACTGCTTATCATAACTTGCTACCGATTAGAGTGTTTTCGTTCGTTGACATTTTTACGATATCGGGACCCGTTTTGTGTCCGTTCCTTTCTCGACTCGGTCCTAATTGGCACCGTTAGTAAAACGGTCGGCCGATTTGGTTCGAGCATTTCGTTCAACCGTTCAGCTGTTGCGCATCGTTTCGGTGGTAATTATGTTTCACGGATGGGTCTCCGAATGGGCCCGTTGCTTTGCATTCAAACACGGGTCCGTCTCGTTGTTACAGTTTGATATTTAACCATTTGATTATGTGCACACGCGCGGCCGGTAAAGAGATTGTGATTGTGAAGCGACACGGAAAAGGGGACCCAAACCTCACTCACTCAAATAACATCATTTTATACCGGGCCCCAACATTGGCTTTTATTTTTAACGAGTCGTTCAATGATTGTGTGGAATAAAATTGTGATTGTTACGATTGCTATCATAAAATATGATACATAATGATAAGCACTCGGGTGCTGTAAAGTTCGCCGTTGCGATTACGACTTACCAGCGCCATTGCGAACGTTTAGAACTTATACATTGAATTTGTTTCCAAATGAATTCAAAAAGCCCCAAAAAACAAAAGCGTATTGAAATGTACACGGCCCCTGTGCACTGTGAACGTATCGTTTACTATTTTGTTTTATCATACTCCAACACCACTGCTGTTATCGGTTGTGGTATGCATATTTGTGGTATTTGCGAGCGAGTGCGAGCGATTTTAATTACTACATTTCTGGTCGTATTATTGGGTGTAAACGGGGTGAGCAAATAAAAAATAAAAAACTATGTTTGATCATTATTCAAACGTATGTGATAGCTGTTAATCGGACACTACAAAAACCCCACGTGATAATTTTCCGTGGCAGTTTGAACAATACCGAGCCGGTTGTAAAAACAGTCCCCTGCACCGTCTGCTTTGATTGATCGTGAACGAACGCATTGAATTAAACTGTCAAAGTGGAAAAGGAACAAGCAACACGAAATGTGGTTGCCAATGGTAACCGGTTCGATTAACGATTTAAACCAACATGCCTTTGTGCGCCTCGGGTGGCCACCATTACTCTTTTTCTGATTGACAGGAAAAAAAGCAGAAATGTTTGTAATACTCATGATGTGTATGTGTGTATGTGCGCGCGTGTTTGAGCTACCGTACATGCGGACACGAAATTTTCACACGGACGAAATCAAAATGGAATCAAGTGAGTGGAAAAATGGACATTGTCACATAAAGTGGTGCTAAATGGACTGCTTTCGCATTCTTCCGCCGAACGCGGATGGTGAAAGAATGTTCGCACAAAATGCTTTCAGAACCCGTGTCCCGGGCCCCGGGGGAGCCATTTTGTGCAATAAAATCATAATCGGTGTCATAAAATATCGCGAGCGTTCATGCCTAATCGAATTCAGGTGCGGTGATGTGCGAACCGCATTGATTGATTGGCCATCCGCGATGGTCACGATGTCATTTGTTTGTTTTTCGTTTTCTTCATGAGCTAAAAGTGTGTCTCCGTGACCACACACGTTATGGCCCTGGGGCAAACATTTTCAGTGGGTAATACGGCGTAGTTTAGTGGTAAGAAACTACGGGCCACAAGACAGCGGGCAAGTAAGCAATTTTAATAAATCAACATAGGTTTGGCCCGACCGAACGCGCTGCTGCTGACGACAAGGTTAGGGAACGAATAAGTTGTGCTAAAAGTGTGCAGCACAGTACGAAGTTTTTTGTTTTAAAAATTCACCACCATGCGAACCGGGTATTACTTTACCACGAACGAATGATTCCGTCGGTGCAGTCGGCAAACTTCCTTCCCGGTACCCGGTGGGGTTTGTAACATTTTACCACAAAAGTCAGATTGCGCTGGGTGAAGTTTTAAACGAACCAAAAAATAAAAAATAAAAAAAAATTCCCAGTGACGAAGACTACCAACAAAAAAGCCACGATTCCCTTTCCTTAGCATTCCAAGCACTCTCTTCACTGAGGGTGCGGACCGTCCCTGTCATCAGTTTGCGGGAACTAAAATTTCAGCCAGTTGCACTAGGAAGAAAAGTTTATTATGATAATCATTTGTAGAAGTGATTAAATTTCCTTTCCCTGGATTGCACGATGAAAAATCGTTCCACTGAGTGAATAAACGGTGGCTCAAGCGTAAGGCGTTCGTGTGGACGCGCGTGTGTTTGTATTATGCTCGGTTCTTGAAGAGGTCTCGTTAGTCCGCAGTCTAATAGTTTGTGAAAATGAGAAACTACTAGAACTGGAAGCACCGTGGTCGAGGGGTACGGTGTTCTTAGCCCGAAAGCTTCGCGTTGAGCTACAATCTTCCGGTTGCTTCATCATTTCTCACCGTGTACACCAGTTTTTGTGCGTTGTTTTGTTTCGCTTAAGCTCATCTTGCAGTGCGGGAAAAGTTGTTTTTCACTGTGTGTGCTGTTATTTTACTCATCGCCTCGCTGCACTTTGGCGGCTACAGTCCATTCCGTGTCTATGTGACCACTTGCTTCGTTAAAAAAAAATTGCCTAGCACTCAAAGTATGGATAAAAAAAAAATTGTCACAAAATTGCTCTATTGAATATTGAATTTTATTCTTACAAAAAAAAACAGGTTGATGCGATATTTATGGTACGCACTGTAGAATTGTTCGCAGACGCTTCCAGGCAACCTTAACCACATCCACAGCACACTGTGTCGGAAGTTGGCGTCAACTGAACAGGAACCTCATGAGCAGTAATTTGTTACTTTCGGTGGTCTCTCTCTCTCCTGCTTGCCTTGCTTTAGGCGAATGCAACCCGGCTCTTTCGATTCTTAGGTGGACGGCTGGCGCGTTCGGCCATCTCCATCTCCACCGTCGGCCGCCGGTACTGCACCCCATCACGACCGTCATCTTCCGAGTAGTTATCGAAATCGTCGTCAACTTGGTAGGCAAAGTTAGTGCGACCTCCGGCACCGAGTCCGTTACTGGATGACTGGCGGCCTCCGCCCCCGTTGTTCGCACTGCTGCGTTTCCTATTGCCACCGGCACCGTTGTACGACCGCGAACCGGGTGAACCCTGCTGGCTGGGTGGTTCGTCCGGATACCAAAGATCGCCGGCCGAATCGTACGGGTTTTGACCGCGGATGATCGATTTCCGGATCTTGCGCTGCTCGGCCATCGATTTGCGGCGCGTGTCGAGCACGTTGAGCGTTTTCCTGCTGAGCGTCAGCCGATGGCCGAGATCCAGTTCGCCTTCCTTGTAGTAGTTGCGCTTGAAGTTCGCCTCCAGATTGCTCCAGTCCTGCTTGTTTTTGTGCTGATAAAGAATCCGATGGATGGTGTCACGCCGACCGATCGCCTTCTGTTCGTCTTCCAGATCCTCCTCGTCCCACTGGGGCTTGGGACGCTGGAGCCGTCGCGCAATCTCAACGGCATTCTCGCGCAGTTCCGCATCCAGCGACATATCCTTCGCCTTCTTCGAGCAGTACCAGTTCAGCTCGGTGGACGCCAGGATCTGGGAGATCGTACCGAAGCGATGCATCAGCATGGCCACGAACTGGATCACCAGAATCAAACCGAAGAACAACACAAACACGAGACCGATCGGTTCCAGCTCGAGGTACTCGCGGCGGATCATAATTTCGTAGTTCGTTTCATCGAAACTGATCTTGTTCTTCACGTTGAACCACCACTCGATGTGCAGTTCCTGCTTTTTCAGCTGCAACAGAAAGATAACCAGCACGAACAGGGCGTTCGCCATCACGAACGCAAACACGGCCAGATCGCGTAGACCTTTCAGCTGTGATTTCATCTCTTCCTTCTGCTTCTCGGACAGATCGAGCGGTTTAAGGTACTTCTCGATGAGCTCGATCCAGAACAGCTCCTCCGAGGCGGAGATCGTTTCGGTGTCGCCATTCTTCAGATCCACATCGTACAGCCAGTCGGGCAGATAGTTAATCTGTTTCTCGGGCTGTGGAGAGCGAAGAAAACGGTGACAGAAATCATAAACCTTCATGCTTGGGTCAACCAGGCTGGAGTTGCCGTGCTGCTTACCTCCTCGAGGGAATCATTTTTCACCGTCTGGATCGGTGACGTGGCGCCGGAGTTCGAGGAAGGGCTGCCTTCCGGGCCATGCATATCGAGACTCCCGATGTCATCGTCTTCGTCGTCTGATCTCATTACGCTGACGTTGCCGGTTAATTTCCTGAAAAAATAAACACCACCATCAGGTTCGCGCATGACGCTGTTGCGGGGCTAAGGCAAGTGGAAAATTGCACGCCGGGCGAATCGTTCGCTCCCGGGGAAGCATAAGGTAAGGGGGACTCTTTTTGCCGCTGATGGCAACCACTGGCGTTTATGTCGTCGCCATCGCCGGATCCGGGGATGGCGGATGTGTAGGATCATAGTACAAACGGTTCTATCTCTCGTTGGTTGCGGTTTTAAGGAGAAGGTTGGACGGAAGTTTTAAAGACTCAGCGCAGCCATGGGAAGCACACAACGTGCGGGTTTGGTTGTAAAAATATTGGGAATGCCACGCAGACACCAAAGCCGGAATGAAACACAGGCGGGTGGCATGGGGATATCCGGACGAGTGATAAACGTAACGGCAACGACGACGTCGTGTTTGGTGATGCGCGACGACACGGGTATTGCATTTAGAGAGTGTCCCTGTGACAGTGCCTGTAGCAGTACCTGCCCTTCAGCCGATTTGCATGAGCGTTGTCGTTGATGTCATTATCGCAGCACCGCGGAGGGGAGGGAAGCGCCGGAAAAACTACTTAAAATTATGTGCAAAATTGTAAACGCTCGGCTTGGAAAAATCATCTTGTTCTCGGTTCCATTTGCAACGCTACCAAGGGTTCCGCTACCCTACTGCTCTCTCACCGGGAAGTCGTTAGGAGTGGAAAATAAGCGTGCAAGCGGTATGATGCAACGTACACAGCAGCACGTCAGCAGCACCCGGAATCGTAGTAAGCTGCGTTTCCATGACGTCGGTCGGTCGCTCCCTCGTTTTTACAAGGGTGACAGAAAATAAATGCAAATATGCACAGCCTCTTAACCTCACATTCAGGCGGGGTATACGTAACGGCAAACAAAAAAAAAATAAATAAAAAGGGGACCGCCTTGCGGCGGATTGATGGTGGAATGTGGAAAACGGAATATAAATTGTGTTTTAATTTAATTGAAACTCATTTTACCGCGGAAAAGCATCTGTGTGTGGATGGGGAAATTGATTTCGGCGCAGTTGAGTACTCACATTTCGAGTGCCTTCATTTTCCCACTAATCTCGCCGAGTGAAGCGGCAATCTGAGCGATTTGTTCCTTTTCAGCGCTCGCTTTCGGGTGCGTGCAGAGCAGACAGCGAAAGAGTCCGTTGATCGAGATATCGATCGAACCGTCCTCCTCCTTGTCGGGCGATCGGAGGTAGCCCAGTATTTTTTGCATCTTCCCGGCCGGTGCAGCGGTCGGCGGTGGGGCTTTTTTCGCCGCATCGACAGGGTTTTCCCGGGTGCCCCAGGAAACGTCGTTCATGTTGAAGACGGAGTAGATGACGAGCAGCATGTACATGGAGGGAATCGTAATGTAGTACACCAGCCCCGCCGGCAGTGCTTCCATCTCCTGCGGGTGCAGTATGCCCGTGATGACGATCTGCAGCGCCACGGCCAGGAAGAACACGGATGAGGGCGCCAGAATGCCGTCCTCCATCACCTGCACCACGATACCGACGAGTACCGCCATCATGACCAGCGAGTAGATGGCCGAGATGAAGAAGGCCGCAATGAGCTGATACTTCTGCTTCATCCAGTAGCAAATGGCCATAAAGCCGGCGAGCGGAACGCCGTTCCACAGGAACGACGTCCAAATGTCGATACGAAACACGGCCACCAATGCGCCCACCATCATGAGGAAGATCGTACCGGGACCGAGAATCGTTCCAAACATCAGCATACACTGGTAGATGATGTACGGCATCGAGATGCTGTTGTTCGTCTTCACCACACGCTTCGCGTCGGCCAGCAGATCGAAGATGTTCGCTATCGTGGACGGCACCCACCGGCGGCGTTGGTTGTAGAACTCATTGAAACCCTCCGGCGCGTGCGTGTACGCATCGGAAGCGGCCGAATACTCGACGCGAAACTTTTGCTTCAACAGCAGCGTACACAGCCAACGGTCTTCACCCTGATCGTACTGGACGTAGTGGCGTGCCTGGTCCGATTTGGTCGTGTACTTCTTCATGACCGAGTTCTCCATCAGCGCCCGGCCGCGGAAGAGCGAAAAACACCCGGGCGAACACAGCACACATCCGATCACGTGCTCGGTAGCCTTCTGCAGCCAATGACCGATCGCGTACTCGAAGATCTGATACCAAACCATCGGTCCTGTACCGACCGGATGAATACGTCCACAGGCGGCACCGAGATCGGGGTCTACTTTCATTCGCCCGACCAGCAACGAGACGGCATTCGGCTGGAAATCGATGTCCCCGTCCAGTGCCAGCAGGTAGGTGTTCTGGGCGATCACCATCTTCCGCTCCGGTGACGTATTGAGCTGCATGATCCGATAGCCGAGTAGATAGTACATGTACATGACCTGCGACCAGCGCTTCTTGTGCCGGATCTTGTTCTTGTCCTTCAGATGGGCAATCATTTTCGTCCTGCCGGGCAGGGTCCAGATCAAGCGGCCACCGTACGGTGTGACGATCTTCGTCGGTGGATAGATACGCATTTTGGTTTTGTACACTTCCAACGCCGCTTCTTCGATGTGGTTGATCAGTGCCTTCACGTAGCAGTTGAGCGGTGAAGCGTCCGCACTCTCACACTTGGACTTGTCGTTCACGAACGCATCGTCGAAGAAAATGTGTGCTGGAAGGAAAAGAGGGTGAGCAGAGTGAGAAGAAACCCATGCCTACTGCCAGCAATCATACATACTTTCCAGATCGTAGTAGTCCGGATCGATATCGTCCTTGTTCGCTTGGATGTGTTTCATCGCCATCCGCCTAGCGCATTGATCTTCGTCCAGCCGCAGGATGGACTTTAAGAACTCCATCAGTTCCTCCTTGTTTTCGTGCCACATCGTCGCGCAGATAAAGATCTGCGGAATACGATCGTACGGCTTAATCTTGTCGTCCTTTCCTTCGTGGGCTTTTGCATCGATTTCGTTGGCTTTCTCCGTGTCCTTCACCTTCACCATATCCTGTGTGAAAAAAAAAGAAGTAGCCCCGTTTTTAACTCCAACCGTTCACCGATGCTAACCCGCTGAACATACAATTTTCTTCACAAAATCCTCCTGATCCTCGCGCCTCCGGTTCATGGCGACGCTTTGATCTATCAGCAAGCTGTTGTACATCGGAGTGACGAACAGTTTCTCCGTGGACGCGTTTCGATCGCTCTTCGCCATCCACAGGTGGCGCGTGATCCACGTTTGCGACAGCAGCCACAACAGCCACAGCCATGAAAACTCGTTCACCACATAATCGAACAGGTAGTAGATTGGTGGCATCCGGAAGAAAATGTAATCCGGCAGGATGCCATCAAACGCACACACATCCGCCTCACGCAGGCCACAGAACACGAGCAGCAGCGTGACGGTCACCGGGACGGCCAGATTGATCGGGAACGCCATCGAGAAGCTTTGGATTTGAATTTTGCACGCAAACTTGCTGAAGATGTAGCAAAAGTACGCACACAGGATGTGCGTCACGGTCGTCCAGATGATGGCGTTGCTGGTGGGAAATATTTCGTGCACCTCCAGGTCGGACGTAATGGAGGAGAAGTCGGGAAACTTTTCGTTCAGCACGGCTTCCATCTGTAAAATGGACGTGAAATATAGCGCTACTGTGATTGATCTGATCGTTCAATTTAATGGCAATTAAACGGTTTGAATTAATTAATAGCGCCGTTTCATTATTTGTGCGGTCACTCCGAAGTGATTACGCGTGTGTGAGCATGTGAGGTAGCTGCGAGTTTTTTTGTTTTTTTTGCAAGCATACACATAAATCGGGTTGGGATGGAATAATATCGCACTTCTCTAAGTAAATGCGTGCGCAGTAACTACGCACGAACGGCTTGTGGCTCCCCCGCCGTACACAAATAATTAAATTTCATCCACCGTGGCCAACCGTGGCCAACCACCGTGTGGCACCCGGCACCCCCCCGGGTGATGGTGGAAGTGATTTTATCCGCTTTGCGGATGTAAAGTACTCGTTCAACCAATTAATGTGATTCCCGCTCCGCAGTGGCCGGTGCGTTCCGGAATATGGCAGTGCGTCAGGACGAACAACAGGGAAACAAATAAAAAAAAAGTGGGAGGAAAAAACAACAACCGGAAAAAACGGAAGATAATTGCGGCACATCAAATTGAACTAAAGTTTCGGTTTCCGTGTTGAAATTATGGTTTGACGGTGGTTCCTTTCCAGTCCAGTCCCTCCCGAATCGCTCTGCCGGAACACATATGTGGGCAAATGTTTCCTACGTCCTCTCGCTCGCTCTAACGATGGAAGTTGTTGTGAATGTTTTAATATCGTTCATAACATTTCTAAAAGAAACAATGTCGCATGCATGTGTTACATTCCGGTGAGCGTGTGGGTCATCCAGTATGTTTCTAACATTCCTGAAAGCTTCAGACGACGATTTGAACGGCTAACTTTAAAACATCAATCGAATTAAAGCCCGGGCGGGATGGGGTTAGTCAAAATTGATGACGATAAAGAGGCTTCGTTCTACCACACATAAGATGAACCTGATTTATTTTGTAGCGAACAAGGAAAAAAAACCTTCATCCTCTTTATGAATCGATATCACGACCGGTTAAACTCTTGCATTTGGGGCTTTTCGGTTATTTTGGTTATTTTTGTTGCTGTGTGTACTGTCCCGAGCGAGCGAGATACGGTGGGAGCGGGCGAAAATGTTGGCAAAAATATGGCAAAAACCAGCATAAAGCGATCGGTAGATAGGAAAATGTGGTTTTCCGTGGCAAACCATGGCTTGCGTTTTCGCCATTCGTCCTCCCCGCCCCGTTAATGTCTGCGGCCAATCGATCGTCACTTCTCGCAGTGAGCTGGGGTGAGATTATCGTCCGTAGTGGAGAACGAACGCCAGAATCATCATCACGGCTGGATTAACGATTTATCTAACGATGGATACGGCCAGGGCGGACAGCGTGTTGGGTTTTATGGAGTAAAACGCCAGTCTTCGCGCTTTGATGCCGGCATACTATCGGGGTGGAAAGGATCAAAACCTCTTCCGTCCGACCGGCTGACGGCGCTAATGGCGTATCTGATCCTTCGATTCGTGGAAATAGTAATTTGCAGTGATGAGGGAGAGAGGAAAAGAGAGTGTGAAGGCGATGCAATAAAAAAAAAACCCCGGTAAAATCGCACTGTTTCGCCGCAGCAACGATGAGAGAAGTCGGTCGGCGGCCGATATAATCCACCGAGCAGCGTTGTAGTCACGTTCTTGGCTCGAAAAGGACTCAATAAATTTAAGGCAGCTGCAAGAGCGCCCCGTTTCCCCAGCTTTGACCACAGCGAGCCGGGGCGGCGGTGGGGCTTTTCGGTGATCTGATACGGTTCCGTCAGATGATCGCTGTTGTCGGACACTTTCACTTACCTCGCGCACAGTGATGGTATGGTTGCCCCAGCCGGTATCGAAAAGCCCGAAGAAATCGGACACCGATTGCTCCGAGAGGAAAATGCATGCACCGAGAAAGAGCACAATCTTGTAAGGCGCGATCAGAAGGTACGTTTGGTACCGGCAGTCCGTCAGTTTCTCACGTACGGTGGCGAGCAGTGCGATGGGTCCTGCGGTTAGGCAAAAGCAATGGAGAATGAAACGTGGTGGCATTGTGGTGGTCGCTTTGCAATCGAAACCGATGGTGTGACGTACGGAGGAGACTCTTTTGCGACAGGTAGTTTTCCCACCAGTGGCACGATACGAGAAAGATGGCACCGGGAATGAACCACAGCTCGAACTGATTGCTCAGCAGCGGCCACACGATGTATCCGGTCAGCTGTGCACTGATCGCCAGCAGGTCAAACACGTACTTGAACGCCAGCTTCGATTCTTTCGGCGAGCGGGACAGCAGACCGCAGATGGCGGGCACGAGACAGACGCAGTTCGTCAGCATGGCCGCCTTCACGACGTCCAGGTTGGGGTAGACCAGAAAGGCGAGAATCGCGAGCCCGAGCACGTGGAAAGTCTCCATGACGGTCACCACCAGCAGCTGGCCCCAGGTCGGGCGGGGAATGTTTTTGAAGAAGCAGATACGGGCCGCCCGGATGAGGGTGCCGATTTCTGGGACGGCAAACGAGAACACGATCGCCCACATCCACGCCACCCGTTGCTCCCGGGGGATGTAGGCTTCGAACTGCTTGTCAGGTTCTGCAATGGGGAAACATCGTAGGTGATAATCGGAATTCCCGGCTGACGGTAGGAAATGTACATCAGAGGACACAGGATTTGATTCGAAATCCGGAACAATGCACTCACACTAATTGATTGCCTTTTGTGTGGGATGCGTTTTCATTCGTTTGCTTGCGATTGGGAATATAATAAAAGTATAATTTTACAAGCGGTAGGGATTGCCCGAGGGAAAGAGAACGGGAAAGTGAGTTTTACAGCAATAACGCAGTCACTGATTTTTTTTTAAATCGATGTTTAAATAAATATTTACTCTATAAGGCTATTCATTCTATCCTTCCTTCTGAAAAACAATTTATTCTTACTTAGCTGGAGCATCAATTTCGTTATGGGATTGTAGGGAAAAATCTAACGAAATATTTTGTTTATTTTATAAAAACTTTTGATCGGGTAAAAACACATTGTATTAAATGTTTATGACACAGTGTTTATAAATTAATTTCATTACGTTGATTTCTGCTTGTTTCTCTAAATGCCATTTATTGGCAGACCTACTTCACCTATCGTTATTCACGTTATCGTTATTAAAAGTTATCCACTCAACAACACCTTTCGCGTGCATTGGGTAGGGGATGGGAAGTTTACTCACGTCGTACGTCGCAGTAACGATTCTTGGTGCCGTCCCGTATGTTGGACACCATCAGCAGGAAGGACATCTTCGCAAAGCACGCGCTGGCGAGTATGACGAGAAACACGAAGATGTAGGTAAACACCTTTAGCCCTTTGATGAACACGAGCAGATACTCCCGGCTGACGGCGGACCCGGATGTCTGCGGTACGGGCGGATCCTGGAACGAGTCCCATAGTTTGTTGTCCTGCTGCACCCTGCAACGAAGCCACGAACCAGGTACGGATGATGAGTGGTAACGAAACGGTAACGAGTGACCACCACCAACTCGCTTTCAGGCGAGGCGTTCGGGCTGGCCTCCGATATTGTTAATCAAAACATCAAACACAATTTAATTAGACTCCATTGGTGGTGATAAATTTAATGGCTTACAGGTTAGCGTTTCATCCGGTCGATCCTCTTTCTCTCTCACTCTCTCTCACTCCCACTTCCTTACAGCTGACTCCGCTGAGGTGGGTGGATAAATGCGCCCGCAGAAAAGGAGGCGCTGAACAATGATGGCGCTAGTGTGCAACCGTTTGCCATGTTCGCTCTCGTGCTGCTGATTGCGGAACGAATGTGAACAATGGTTCGGGTTTCGATCGGCGGCAAAATGCCGGAACACCGGAAGGCGGGACATCGATGCATCGATGCCACAACTGCAGCAACAATTAGGTGTAGGAGGACGGGTACTGCACCGTACGATTTATGAGCCAGCCTGATTTACGGCCCTATTCCGGGCGGTTCCGGAGGATATTGGTCATTGGTGCCCGTTCCGAGTCGACCACGACCGAAAAGGAAGCCCCAATCAATCGAACCGCGTCCGCGGATCTTATCGATGTGCGACTAGAAACGCTTTGTCCCATCGGACCCCACGATGCCACGGCCACGTGAGTCAGTAGTACATCTTCATTTAGGTGAGGGTTCTTTCGATGGGATGGAAAGCAAAAAGTTGACCCGTCGGTGGTAGAAAACGAAGCTCGGAATCATGCTCGGTAGCGGTACCAGCTGGTTCGCTGCGGTGATAAAGCCCACTTCGTGGAACATCCCGTGCGCGAGGGAGGGTGGTACGGGTGGAACGGAATTGAAAACTCAAATTGATTGATAAGGTTATTGTTGGGCTGCGGTGGGAAGAAAATGGTTCCAATCAATGCGTGTAAAAGCGAAACGTTGTTTACTCGCGCCCTAGAACCCGTGACGCGAACAGCACAAAAGTCCGCACACTTTTACTTCCTGCGCAATGGTACGGTTAAGCCAGTCCAATTCAGGACCATCCCGGGGCCTGGTAGATGTTTCCCTACTTACTCGCAACACCGGTGGGCCGTGTTTTGTGCAGGTGTTGGAGAGCATATCCGGGGTGTGTTTCGTACGCACCGTGTGCTTCCGATGAAGCAAAATGTTATGAAAAGACGTCGACAATGCGCGCGAGTTGGATCGTTTCAAATTTTTCACCCCGCCCCACCCACCCACTCGCTAGTTGCCGCGCCGGTGCCGTACCGGTGATGGTTTTTCGCATCAAAATTCGGTTGATGTATGACGGGTGACGGCTGCGTGTTGTTTTCGTGATTCATTCAATGGCTTGGACGTGAGACGCAGCTGAGGTTGAATGTCTAAAATTCGATTTTAAGAATTCCACGGGCCCGGGTCTCGCGCAGGTAACTGGAACTGCCGATGTTTCGGGTCTTGCCTGGGCATGTAAGAAACAACAATGTGGCACGAGGCGTTGGGCTCGTTTTCCGTAAATGGGTTTGGACGTGGGGCACTTGGGGCGATGCCGTCGGGGGGTAAGTGCGGTCTGATGTTCTTTTCACGTTGCGGGCGTTGTTTGCAAAAAAGGGATATTTTTTTTCTTCTAGAGATTCTATCCATTTGATATACTGACTGAAAATATCTTTGTAAAGCGGACGCTGGAATGTGAGCGCTATTGAGCTGATTGAATCAGTGTTTGTGTGCAACGCTGACGTGACGTATCGTATTAGGCGACCGTGTTGAACGACCGCGCAAGATAAATGTATTGACTGGAAGGGAAAACAAATCACTAATTGCTAATTAATTAAAATATTGTCCCGAACACTTCAACGAGATGTTTATCAGGAATAATTAACCGTTTTGGTTTGATGTTTTACAACCGTTAGCAAAAAAAGAACCATCATTGAGTGAGAAAAAAAACCCCACTCGTAAGTGTCATCCTTTAAATAATGACTCACTTTATTCTATGTTGCATTCACTTCGTTTACACTTCGCTCACCCAACACAATCGCCCCGTATCGTTCGCATAGACGGCGCACGAACAGGTCGTACTTGTCGGTCGCAACGAGGGGATGTACTTTTGTAAAACAAGTTGGTACAACTCCCCGGTACATTTGTTGCACGGCACGGTAAATCATCACCCATCGCAATCGCGTTATCGTAAGGGAGAAGGGATGGCCACTTCAGATGAAACCCGTAATGGTAGCTGATTACGTCGCGACGTCACACGGCGAGGCTGCGGACGGTTCGCTATCATAATTCCATTAAACGCGCACATCGCACCATCGCCATTTTGTGCGGTTCGTCGCGCCTCCCCGTCCCCGTGCACCCACCCTACTGCTGCTGCTGCTGCTGCTGCTGGAGGATGTGGATAATTGAAGGAAAACTCACTTTCACGAAATATGATCGGATTTCCATAAATCTGAATACATATTCTTTAGCACGCGCTTTCAATGCGGCCTTCTGCAATTTTGGACATGAACCGCTCCCACCGGTGGCGGTTGGATAGTGAATTCGATTTTTCCTTCTTCTTTTTATTTGTGTGTGTGTGCGAGTTGTTGGTTCCCCACTCTTTCGGTCTCGTTCTCGCTTTTGATTTAAGTAATGGTGTTTTCATCGTGCCGCGGAAGCATCCCGGGATAAGGAAAATGATTGGAACTGCCGGCCCAACTTTACCCACCCCCTCCCCGCCGTGTTTCTTTTTTTCCTTTCGGAGGGAGGAAACCGCCGAAGTGGAGCGTGGAAAAAATATATTATTAGGAAAATTTCTTATTGAATATTCAATTGAGTCAATTTTTATTAAAACTGAATCATATTTTTTTCACGCTCACTCTCTCTCTCTCTCCCTATCTCTGTCTAAGGGGTAGTAATATTTTTTACTTTTCCTATGAGTGTAGGAGCCACGTCAGCCCAGAACATTCTGGAACCGTGCGAAAGTTTTGAAGGCTGGAATCGCGAAAGTTTTTCCTACTCTCATACTTTTACGTACTTTTTGATCATGACCGTCTCCTCGTCGTCCTCGTCGGACGATTCGGTAAAGTAGTTCATGGTGGCGTTGTTCTTCATGGTGCACTGATGCAATCGCTTTTCGATAGCCCGTTTTCGATGGCTATCACCGTTTGGCGTTTTCGCACCGACGCACCGACACGGAAGCGGAGTTTAATGATACGGAGGCACTTTCGACACCTGCCCCGACTGCTGCCCGACCACTGTCAATCGGACCGATCCGATCGATAATCGCATTACACCGAATCCTTCGCGTTAAGGTGCGGGGATCGTACGGACTTTGCACACGTGGCGCACCTTTTCTCGGCAAGAAAAACCCGGTCACGGGCTGGGCTATCCGGTAATCGAAATTCAATCTATTGGGTAAACAAACACTCCCACAAACACACACGCACTCGGGGGAAACTGTTTGTGGGCACACTCCTCCACGACACACTTCACCGGATCGAATGACCGAACCGAACGCTTGGGCTTGGTTTTGCAGCAGTTAGTTTTGCCCGTCCGAAGGGATCAAACGCGACTGAAGCGGAATCGATGCGTTGCGAGACGGAGGCCACTGCCAGCGTCATATGTCGCTTATCAATTAAATGCACTTTACTTGTTTTCCGCCGAACCGATCGCGAGGTATCGATTGTGATAGCCGGTAGGGAGGTGAGGTAGAGGGGAATGGAGGTAGGACACTGATAGGTTGGCTTCTTCAGCGCCCCTACTCAAGCGCCGGGCACAGTGTGACCTCTCAGTCAGTTCTGTGGCCGCTTCCGTTCGAGTAACCCGAAAAAAAGCATAGATTTCAATATCCATCAAATCAGTGTAATGGAACGGCCGTTGTCGTTGGCGGCTCCTCCCTACGGGCACCTCGGGTACTTGGTGCTTATCAACTTGTTGGAATTGATTGCTTCCTAAAGATTACTTCCAACTTATACGCGGGATCGTTATCGTTAACACTCAGCAGCAACAAGCGAAAGCGAGTGTGAGGAGAAATGGCTCACGCGGCAGCATTAACGGCGGCTTCTGCCGTGCCCATGGCCGTTCCGGTGTTTTGATCGTTTCCCACACCCTCTCGTCCGGTGGCCCGGTGGGACGACGTTGCGGGTGCGATAAGTGATAGGTGTGAGCAAATAGTGTACCACGGGCCGTGCTGTCAAGCCGCGTTACAGCGAATGGTTTCGGTTTCGATAATGAACCGTTAAAATAAATTAGAGCGTGCCGCGGGTGGAGTGCTGCAAATGTGTGGAACGCTCTGCAAACAGTGGGTTGTAAAAGCGGAAACCCGCCACTCGGGAAAGGTGTAAAGCCCTTCCGCCAAGGCAAAGTACGACGAGCGAAAGCAAATCTCTTTGGGGTGTTGTTCCTGTTTATTGCGCGATCGGTTGATTATTGGTCATTAATTAGATACGTGACGCGAAGAACACACATTCCGCGAAACAGCTCACCAAGGATGACGAGCAACAGTAGGGATATCAGTTTCAGTCTACGAGAAGTTTTTGAGCTTAACTTTTTCCAAATAATATTTTTAAAGGAATATTTTTTTCAATCAATGTGTAGAGAGAAAATGTGTAAAACTCAATCCCAAAATCAAATGTATGAGTAATAAAATAAAAGAGGGCAGTCCTTCGAATTAATGTTTAACAAGCCATCGTTTGACAGGTTCGAGAATATTCGTTTAAAAATCGTAGAACAAAAAAGAGCGATGCATCGCAGTAGCCATCAAAGATTCTCTGGAAACTTTGTTTTTATCATGCTGTCAATTTTAATGGCGGTCCTCAATTTGGTCAACTAGGTGTTAATTACAACCGAAATGAAAAAAAAAACTTTAAAAAACCAAACATGACTGTGCCATGTTCAACCGAAGTGAATCATAGAGCTGAAAATCGGAAAGTACCACACTTCGGCATGCAAATGTTGCCAGCCAGCAAGTTAGTACGGTGGTACGTAATTATAGGGTTCTTCTCCCCTTAAGGGTCGTTCCAGGTCCGTTTTACTGCAACCGAATTGACGTACCATAAGACAGTGTGAGTTGCAAATTGGCAAGTAACGAAAGCACATTTGCAGCAAACCGTTCGGCCAACATTTTTGACACCGTAGCCGGGAAAAGTTTAGCCTGTCCGGTGCTGGAAACCGGCCCAGGAACCCTGGGAACCCTATATTTACCCTTCCCGGAAGTGTATCACAAACAATCATAAAATGGTAATGGACCGAGTGGGAAATACAAACAATACCGGGGCAGCATCGGGCAGCATCTCGAGAAAAGTCCCAAATCCTGTGTGTCCTTTCCCGAACCGGTCTCTCCTGCTGCTTTCCCTCCGGGGGGCGGAGAGCTGGCTTGGGGCGCCTTTGTAATCAGGTGCACAGTGGTTTCGGTTTTCGGGTTTTGCAGTCGATTTTGGGGTTACACTCGGGTGGAGCTGTTACCACGTTACCACTCGAACGCTGGTGGCTCTTGGCTGGGTGGGCTAAATTTAGTACGGCATGCACCCGGAGCAACCGCAACCCGAATCCGGTGCGTCCCTGCTTCCTGCTGGGAAATGGGTCGGTATGCTTCCCAAAGCCAGTTTCTTTCGCATGAAGGCGATGATTGTTTGGCTTGACTATTTCTTGGACGAGGTTGCTTTTTGTAACAATAACCAAATATGTGCACACAGTAACATACATTCGCAAGTAACAATTGGGACAGCTGGTGTTTCCCTTCGCAGTTTTCGTTGCTCTTAATCTGGTGTATGCTAAAGGATGGAGTGCAGTAAGGTTTTTGTACGGTTACATTTCGTATAAAGCGTATTTTAATCGATTAATTGAGAGCACTACGCTTGAATCGGTCGATATGTTGCAAAGGTCATTTCGATTTTAGCTTTCACGATGAATTGCATTCCGCCTGCAGGTAGGCAACCAGCCAGGTGCATTAGCTGAGGGGCGTTTAAATTTAACGCCCGTCACCATATCCGTGCATGTGTCGCATTCGCAACAGTGAAGCAGCATCCCAGCAAATGGTAGGCACTCAGCCCGGTGGCTTTGTAAAATAAACAAGCCAATTTATTAATTATTAAAACAAACGGTGATAGTACCATTTGCGAAAGGTATTTACAGATCGATTTACACTCCCAGCCCCATGCAAAACCCCCTCACCGATGGGTTTGAGTTATGGTGGACTAAGGATGTTTTTGTGGAATTAGTTTCCCGCTACCGGGATTGAAAACCGAGCGACCGTTTCGATAATGGAAGCTGGTCGTATCGGTGTAGGTGTGTGTGTGTGGGAGATATATGCGACTGAAAGTAATGAAAATTTATATGTACACACTTGTACAGTACTCACTAATTTGCGCCCCGAACGCGAAAACGTAACCGTGTACGCATCGTACTGTGGATCTCCTGTTACAAACCGCCTTTCTTTCCAGCAGAATGCGAGTGTAAATTTGCGAACATTGCAATGAATAAAACTGCCGCTCACCACCCCTCTCACCGAAAATGTATACGAATCGTTGTAATGCATTAAATTTGGTAGCCTCTGTACGCTGGGCTCGGTTTTACTTTCCGGTCTCCAGCAACGTGCGGGAAAACTCCTCGACCATGTTTGATTTTGAGCTCCCGTCAGTCACTCTGCATCTGTTCGGTTTTCGGTTTTTACTGGCCTACCGAACTGAAAAAAACTTTTCCATCGCGCACCGCGCTATGTTTGAACATACTACCGGGGCCAGCCAGGCAAATAGTCGTTGCAGCGCCGTGGCCGGAGCGTGAAACATAAATCAAAATTAAAATGTTCAAACGAAACAAAAAGACAAAAAAAAAACCGAGAACGAAAACAAAAACGACACAAAAAGTCGTTTCGGCAACCGGGATCGCTTTGAACAGGCTCAATCCTTTGATGTAACAACGTGCGGATGGTACGATTGAGGCATTGTTTTTTCCCCCGTTTTTCTACACGCTAGTGTTAGTGGTGGTGATTGCCCAGCTGGGACTGGGCTGAGGGTGCTGGGGGCTTGCTAGTTTTATAAATATTTCATGCATAAGCGGCTCGCTTTCGATTGAAGTCGGTGTGCGGCGTTCGGGCCGGGGCGTGGATTAAATCAACATTTAACATTCACTATTGTAACAACGGAAATGAAGGAACTAACAAGAAAGTAAAGACGAAACAAAAAAACTCGCATAACCAGCCATTTCACTTAAAGATCACTCACCGTAACCGTAAGAGTGATTGTGTGATGAAAGAGTTTAATAAAAACCGGGCTGTATATTTCCGAAAACAACATATTTACAACAGTGGCAGTGAGTGTGTGTGTGTGTGTGTGTGGGACGGAGGGAGTGAGGGAGGAAAACAGATGGAACGAAATGTAAATCTCTCTCTCTGTCTCTCTCTCTCGCTCGATCAAGTACGCGGCGTTTAAACGTGGATGAGGAATTTCTGGTGCTGCTGGTGTTCCTCCTCCGGTTTGCGCTTGGGCGTGAAGGGGTTGTGTTCCGGGTCGGCATTCAGATGGTAGTAGCTGGGCGCTTCCTCGCACTTGACATTGTACCACCAGTCGCAGGCGAATTCCTTCTGATTGAACAGCGTGCCGTTGGTGCAGAGGAAGGACGCACCCTGGTGACCCTCGCGCCCATCGTGGCAGGTGTGGTAGGCCTGGCAGCCGGTTTCGACGTTCGCGTACATGCCGGGCACGGCCGGCACATTACCGCAGTGGAAGCTGGTGTGGGGCACCTCGTGGTAGATCGGATAGTCGACGCCGGGCACGCCGGGAATTTTGCTAAAGTCCTGCTTGTCCTCCTTCTCGTGGTACGGTGCGTGCAGCTCGTCCTTCGGGTTGTACAGCGAACCGTAGTAGTCTACTTTGATGCACTGGACGGCACAGAACAGCACCGTAACGGTGGCAACGGCAGCGAACTTTAGCATCTTGTCGTTTGTTTCTGTATGCATGAGAGTGCGAAAGAGAGAGAGAGAGAATGGGTTTGAGTGAGCGAAAATGATATAATGGACAAGGACCCAATTTGGACGACCCGCACACCCTCTTCAGATGCTGTGACACTTAATAGACTACATTTAGGCGCAAAAAAGGGTGGGTGATGAACGAGCTGGAAGCTGCTGCTCGTACCAGTGCGTTGCTTGGTGCCAAAGCAACCGGCCAGCTGACCGAATTTGAAAGTTCATTCAGTGTGTGTGACTCCACACTCTGAACCGGTTTTGCTGCCTGGTGTGCGAGCGTCAGCGTCGGTTTCCGATATTACGCAATTACCGCACCACACAAAGAGACCGGTTCGGGTGACCGGGTTCGAGATCGGTTCGAGCCGCCACCGCCGTCGTCAAGGCAACACGAAAATCAGATCAATCATAGGCAGTGTGCATTTGCTTGCCGTTACCGTTTCGTTCTCCACTCACCTCCAAAAAACCCCTGCCCCCTCCCGCAAACAGAAGGGGTGTTTTCGAGGCTACCGCGGGCGTGCGTGCGTGCCTTTCATGGTCCGGCACGTGACGCTCGCTAGAAGACGGCCGCAGCCCAGCAGCAGTTCTCGCTTTTATTGCTGCTACTAACGCAAAATGTCAAATTATTTACGATCGGGCAGAGTGGTGCGAAGTGAAAATGCCGGGAAAACCTTCCGCATGCCTCTCGGAGTGAAGTACATCTCGGGCATCTTTTCGCAAATCGGTTGCATTCCGGAGCACACGCTCGCAGATGCACAGTTCGCATGCGGTTCGGGTTTTGCGGTGTTCGTGCTTCGGGAAATAAAATTTGAATTTATGATGGAGAAGTGAAGTGAATCTTGTGCCACAATTGAGCCGCCAGCAAATGGCAGTAATGGCACGCCAGTGCAGCTTCGGTCGGCCCGTGACGGCCAGGGGCCCGAGGTGGTGGAGCGGTGTCATAAATTATCGTGGCCAAAGATTTACTTTTATGATCACATCACGGGCGCCCGGCAAGTGACACATTCGTACATGCAGCAGTTGGTGAAGTGTATGTCACGCACTTGCACTTGACAGCTCCGAAAACGAATAGTTTGCGTGCGGGACCAGAATTGCTGGCACATCTGCTGTGATGGAAACGTGTCCAATTGAAACCGAACACCATCCGACGACGACGACGACGACGACGACGACGACGACGACGATGAATGCGTTTGCTATTTTGCAAAACGCATAAAATCAAATTATACACTCCTTTTCGCTACACCAAACAGCAAGCTGAAAAAAGGGGATGCTCATAATTCTTATCTTAATCAAATCCTATCGTAAGCGTGCAATAGAGAGGAATTCGTCTCATGCGCCTCGCTGTGGGCGGCCATCGTGGGATCAAAAGGTGAAATTAATCATATGCATCATTTGACATTTGATTAGTTTCCATGGTAACTTCGATTGGGATCGATTTGAAGTTTCGCATCGAAACGAAACAAAAAAAATGTTGGAAAATAGTCGAAATTATCAAATTACCCCGTTGGTTTGGCGAACGGTGGCGTATCAGCCAAGATTCTTGCTACGTGCAGCTACTTTTGGCGTTTTCACATCAAGATTGATGCTACATAATCAAGCAAAATCGGGGGTTCGTTGACACACCACCCATCGCTCCACACTGGGTTGAGAAATTACTTAGCGGCAGGTCGGGGCGAGGGAACTGCGTGTGTCCCGTGGATCTGATTTATTTGGATGAGAAATTGAACTTTCCATCACTGTTCGCACAGGCAAAAGGAAGGATGGGCAGGCGTCCTGTGTAGTAGTAGAACCGTTTGTATCAATGTGTTTGCCCACCGCTTGACGATTCACCTTTCCTGGCCGGGGTTTGCGTGTGATGTGAAGTCTGTCGCCGAGGTTCGTCGAGAACCGTCGACGACCGTCACAACGAACAATCGCACGTACCAGCAGATGCTGGCTGATTCGATGAAGATTCACGGCAGTCGGTAACAAGAAATCAATTTTTCCCGGAATCCTGATCTGATTGGCCTTTCGGTGGATACGTGGGAAAACTCGATGAAACACACACAGTGAACAAAACGAAAAAACAGAAAAAAACTCCTAAAAATCCGCTTGCGTGTGGCACTCGAAATATTTATCACTCGAGCATATATCACCACCATCGTCACCGCGTCTTAAGTAACGTCGGGTTTACGGTGGCGTTGGTGTTCTCTTTGCAACAATCACACTACGATTCGGTGGTATCGGTGGAAAACTTACCCGACTCAAGTTGGATGATTCTTTTAAACGCTTAACACGTCTTGTTTCGGACCCGCGCACACCGGATGCCGGACCGTTCGAGTGGAGCACTAATTCGAAACTGATTAAATTGGGCTCGAATTCGGACCGAATCAACGTCCAAACGTTCCCACTCTCCGCTTTTGTGTTGGCCACCCCAGATGTCGTTGCACCGTGCACCGGTGCCACCGTCGATGGCCAACTTCATCCCTTCCAGCGGTGGCGGTGGGGATCGTTATGAAAGTAACGTTTTGCTAGGCCTTCGTTCGGGGTTCAAACCTTTTCAAACTTTATCGCCAACTTTGACTCAAAAGCGGTGCTACAACGCGGGATGGTGTAAAGTGGGGAGAGGCACATCGGAGCTACAGGCAGGCGAAACATATTTTGCGCACACACCACCATACTCGGGCGGAGAAGTTGGAAAGCGCGGCTGAAAGAAAGGGAAAGGAGCAGAGCAGTTTGACGGGCGGTTGACGCGGGGCCGCGCACGAAACGAATGGAGCATATGAAAATCGCATCGAAGCAGAAAACAACTACGAATGTGTGGACGCGTTTCTGCTCACTTTAGCATACCTGCACACATACGGGACGCACACACACACATACAGTTGCTGGAGTTGCATGCAACTTATGCCATCGGGTTGGAAATAGACCAGTTTTCTCGCCGTTTCGCTCACACTTGGGAACGATTGAATCGCAACCACGTGGCAGATAACTTCATCTAGTAGGCTCGTTAGCGAAACGTCACTAGTTTGATCGCATTCTCTATTTGCCCCTTCCGCCCGTACTGACTAACTTCCGCAGCCGCTTCCGTTACAGGGAAGTTAGGCTAAAAAACATTGGTTGCCCGGTGGGCATGTTGGGATGTTGGTGGGTGCATATTTAGCACCCCAGCATACCGCGGGTGAGGTGGATTAGTTTTTGTTCGCTGAACTACTGAAGAACCCTTCAACCGAACGTACGCACGTACAATCGATTGTTATATTAAACGTTTAATAAATCATGTGCTTCAATTCCGTTCCAGTAGCAAAGTTACAACAAAAGCCACCTCCCATCTTGAAATGTGCTGTTTAAAGTTGTGGCAAAGTTGAAACAGTGGCGATCCAAGTTCGCCCCGCTAGCTTCAGACAGTTTGCCTTCCAGCGTGCCGCTGGCTGCTGTGGTTGATTTGTGTTTTTATGGTTGCCTCTTGTTTCAATGTTGTATTTACACAGCACGGGCTGGTGGTTTTTTTTCGTTTTTTTTTTGTTTTGTTTCCACTTTGCGTGTGAGTCTGAGTTAGGCCACCGCTGTCGGTTGGGATGAACGCAGTCGCTGATGGTTGGATTGCAGTCGCTTTTCATTGATTGCACATCGCACACCCACCAACGCTTCGCATCGCAAATGGCGAAACATGGATCGAACGAAAGCACTTCAGAAAAGGCGAAAACATATGTAAAGTGGGCACCTGCGCGCTCCGGCCGCTGAGTTGTTTGGGGTGTTCGGTTACGGTGGAAAATGGTTGCCAATTGCAGACGGACCGGGTTGCGTCAGATGGTGATTACGGCAAAGTTCTGCCGCGAGTTGGAGCACGAATGAATTGGCTTTCATTTTCGGTACCTGTCCGCTGCTGACCGTACCGATGGAGATCGCGGAGATAGCCGCCGATTCGTGGACAACCACACCCGACGGAACGTGGGAGCATTCGAAAGGAAGATTGCCTTCGGGAGCATTCGAGGTTCTACCACGTTCGAGGTTATTTGATCGTGATTCTGGCACGTAAACGGTGGGGTTTCTTTTTTTTCCATCCCGGGCAGCGAAAGTACATCAACTGCAACTGCTTTCCATTAAAACAATCGCGTGGTGGACAATGGGCGAGTGTGCCAAAAAAAAAAAAAAAAAATTAAACAAAAAAAAAAACATAGCCTAGCAACGCTTTTCGGGAGCGATTGTTGCTAGGGGGAGTTGCACAGGAAACTGTACGACACGTCTAGTTCACCTTGAAAAGTGAAGCTAGCGTTTCGGTGCAAAAAGTGGCCCAGATAAGTGGATAAAGGTGAGATAATTATTTACGTTTCGCTGGCATCGAAATTGAACGTGTTTTCGGGTGGAGATAAATAGGATAAAGTGGAGCATACCGTATCGGTACTAGCCGTGCGCGGGCTGGTAGTGAAAGTTTCACGCACTCATGCTCCACGTTTGCTCCATGCAATTAAACCGTGTGCAATGAAATGGGCAACGAAACGAAAATAATAAGTTGATGCTGTTTTTTTTCATTGTTTTATTTTCCATGCCGCTTATCTAAGCACCTTCCTGGAAGTTGCCGTTTAAGGTTTATTGGATTACAATCTGTACGCGATGATATAATCACGAATTTATAGCACAAGAAACCCATGTACTTGTAATTTTGGAATAATGGAGTGAATTCAATAGAATCGTTGCACAATATTGATAATGATAATGAGCGTTAGCCGCGCATCAAATGAGCCAGCGTTTGATAATGAGATTGTTATTAACAACATAGTTACAGCCTGGAGTGATAGTGGTAACGTCAACGAACACGAATATGGCTCGCGGTTGTGTGCGAAAAACATTAGTCATGCATGCATGCTGTTGCGTTGTCAATGGAAAATGTGTTTCAAAGCCTACTAATTAGGTATGGACGAGCTCACAGCGGGCTCAACCGATATGCGGTCTTGTCCTGAGGAAATAAGTTCTTCTGAAACCCACGGTGCTGCGGAAGAACTGTAAATGGCCAATCGGGCAAGTATATCTTTCGGTCAAATGTTTGTTCTCCAACTAGTAGGTGATCGGTTCGAGGTGGGTGATGTTCTTTTAAGGTTTTTGGAGGCTGACCCGTCGTCACCCCGTCCATCCTTAATCTTTGCGTGGTGCGTGCGTGATTCCGAGCGCCACCATAATAGTGTCCGAGGTTTTAATCGATGTCATCGGGTTGCACACGCCTTGACGCCGGACTGGATTATCGGTGTGGATCCGCTGTGGTGGACTTCTGGTTGCAGATCTGGATATTGGGATAGATGCCATCGATGGATCGGGCCGAGCCGGCTTAACCTCGTCGTCGTTGTCGTCGGTGTATCCGGTTCTTGTGTACTGAGGCTAGTTTACTAACCCACCGAGTGGGGTGAGATGGAACGGGAAGCGCAGAAGGGCGGACAGTGCGGGGACAAATGGGCAACTGGGCTGTTGGACACTGAATTCCGGAGCAGCAAGAACGATAGGCAACGTGGGACTTCTGCCAATGGCTTCTGGTGCGCACCAGGCACTAGGCAAACCGCATCAAACCCCAACCGGAAGAGTGAGAAAATTGGTTTTGCAAAACTCAATCAAACGGTCTCCATTATTTTGGTTTTCTGATGTCCGTATTGCAAACACGAACACACACACATAGACATGCTCCACAAACGATACCGGGATTTCGTACGAGTTCTGTACTCCACGTATCGGGCCGGTTTTGATATTGAATCAACAGTCCCGGGAATTGGCGAGCCACACGGCACAAACGGCACGGTGCTCGTATTTCGGGGCGATATCGGGTGGTGTTGTTATTTTGTTTCGATTCCGACTACGTGCCCTTGTTGTCGAAGCGTTTGTTCCTCAGCATGCGATGGTTGTCATGGTACCGGTTTGCGGGACGATTTCTCGTAGGAAACCCAAGCATAGCATAGCGGGTCCGGGAATGTTGCAGGTGCGGTTCTGCAGTAAATTTACAGACAGATGAGCGAAACAAACTCCCCCGCCCCCCACGTACACCCACACACAGGAAAAAATGAAAAAGAATCACAAAAAGTGGAAGCAGACGGACAAGGGAAGCTACAAGGGAAGCTACTTCGGCGAACCGGAAGGAGTTGAATTGGTTTCGGATTGGTTTTCGGGCTGCGCGCGTCGTAATGTCACCCTTCGGTTGGAGACGAAGAATTCCATTCAGAAGGAAATTACGCGCCACATGAATCCCGCTCGCACACGGGTAATGAAGTTGCATTGTGCCGCCGTTCGATCGGAGCTTGTGCTCCGATCCGTCCACCATCCGGCTGCGGCTGCGGAAACCACGCTGATTTCACCCAACGCAGTCGATTGACCGAAAGACAAACAGCATTCAATGATATTAATCACATCTGTACGGTTTGCTGAGAAAGTTAATTTATGATACGAGCACTTACGTAAACGTTGCCGGCGTTATACTTCCTGCCGGCCGTCATATCCCGGGTGCCGGGGTGGATCTATTTTTGTACCGTGCGTTACGCCCGGTGCACGTCGTTGCGCAAATTGCCTGCACTGCCGGGACGGATAGAACGGACAGAACAGGATGTGTTTGAGGCACACAAACCTCGCACACTTTTGCGTCTACCCGTTTACCGGCGGCTGGCTCGGCTGGGTAGCCGTTTAATCTTATCCTTCCATCCTCATCGTTTGCTGTACTTATTTCCGTATCACAAATTAACTTCTCTCCGGCTCTTGGCTTCCGATTGGCCGGGAGTTCAGAAACGAATCAGGAGATTGTTGAAACAATGATGCCGCAGCGGGTCGGTTTCCGGCGTCCGGTGTCTGCGCCTCGGTGCGATCACTCTTTTGTTTTCGCATACGTTAGGCAATTAACGATAAAACATTTACGAATGATTGTTTGCCAGTACACTGTGTCTAGATCGCAACACATTTTGGTAGATTTTGATAAAAAAGTTACTAACTAACTACATTACAACATCCCTGTCGGGGATGCTAAATAAAGCGCGTGAACTGTGTAGATAATTAATTTTGCAAATAAAGCAGCCACTTTCGCATCCCCCGGCAATATGCTGCGGCACAACTGATTTGCCAAATAAAAATGGCCTTTTATAATGGGCCCAATAAAGTTCGGTGAGGGGAGAGAAATTTTCCCATGAAGAGTTTATTGCAATTTGCGGTGTTTAAGTAGGAACTATTTGTTTTTTTTTTGCGTTTTCCTCTTACTGAACATCGCCACGACGGTTCGTGCTTTTGGCGTGCCTTTGTTCGTTCGTTCCACCGCTGGCGGTATCTGGTCGTCGTTTTTCAGGTCGTTCCCGGGCGTTTATTGTATGCAGCGTGAAATTGATCCAAAACTTCCGCATTCTGACGACGAAAGCAATAATTTTCGTTTTCCTTGTGTTGTTTTTTTTCCCGCTCTCTTTCTGGGCGCAGAAAATCCTATCCTCGCTCGGTTGGCGTTGGGTTTCGTGACGAGTGGTCATTTCGACAATGGTAGGAAAGCGGCTAGCGGACTAACAATCTTGAACGAAAGGATGACTGCGGTACTTAGAGCGTTGGTGAGGTCTTTATGCGGTCTGCGCCGGCTTTTCACCGGCTTTCGTGCCTGGGTGAGGCGGTCCTTTGTTTTTAGCGAAAAGCTGTCCATGCGAAAAGTTTCCTTTCGCCACTCGACAGGCTCAATAACGTCGAAAGGAAGTCGCTCGACAGACGTGCACCGTCTCTTACACGGAAGCGGTACCGGTGGCGGCAGCGTTTAACCGAAAAATATTGAATTTTAAGATTTTTCTTCCCCCGGTTCCTTTGATGGTGGAACGGTTTGGCCGGTTTGACCGGTTGGTTCGTTTGCATTCAACTGCCGTGCACCGTGCGAGCGGATGCAACAACCGTGCTGCATCCTGTTGACCGAAACTGGAACGCGGAATTTGGAAAATGGTCGAGATAATATCCTGGAGCCGAATGCGAGGGCGCGTCAAACGAGCGTTTGCGTTGGCGAGGGACGGCGAGCGGAGCACAAATAGCTCCGAAAGCTTGTATTATGCAAATCATGACCTCGACATAAAGCATAACTTGCGAACCGGGAAAGAGAACGCGAGGGGGAAAATATAGAGCTGCATTTTCGTTGAAATTCATTCAACTATGACGCCATATTGAAACGGGTTGCTACGTTGACTACCGACCGAAAGCTCGCGCTGCACGGGAACACCGTGCGGTGGGCAGGATCCAAGAAGGGTTCAAACAAGAAGAAAAAAACGACGCTGGAAATGCGATGGGTTCGCGAGAAACGTCTTGCCCCGCAAAGCCACTCCGCGTAGCGTGACGGAAAAGATTAAGCCGGACTTGGACGTAACCCCTGACGACGACGGGGGTTGTGTGCTTGTGTGTGTATGTGTGTGTGTGAGGCGGATGGGGGTTTTGCTTTTGCGATAATGAACAGGAGCCGCTTTGTCGGAAAAGCACTACAAAAAGCCCTTCGTTTATCTCTTATCGCGAAGTGAATTTCCACTTTAATTACTTCTCGGTACGTTAGCGGCCTCTCGGAAAGAAACCCCGGCAATTTCAATGAAATTAACTTCCGATCGTATCAATCTCGCTGCAATAAAGCTAAATGTCGACCGTCGGGTGTTGTGCGGCGCGTCGGTGGAAACTTTTGTCGCCGACGAGCTCACTCGGGTACGAAACTCGATCGAAAGTATCGGTTTTGCATGTGCTGGTCAGCGGTCTTTCCAACGTCGGCTGCGTTCGCAAGCCGTGGCGACATTCGTTCGCACAAAAATCAAATCCTTTCAATGATCGGAAAAGTTTTAATCTGCTCGTCCTCGGAAACACGTGCCCCTAATGGAGGGTTAGATTTGAAAGTTTGCCCGTACGGCCAGCCAACGGGACGTACGCTGGGTGTGGCCAATTGTTCGTGCAGCAAAACATCCTCATAAAAATTGTTTAAAAATTATGCACTCAACGTGCTCGGGAAGGTTGATGAAGTTTGAGGCTCGTGCAAAGGGTGAAGAGCATATGGGGGAGCGAAGAGGTAGGGGAGGGGTTGTAGTCGTACCATTTGCCGTTCTCCGATACGGTGGTCTGTTTAACGATTTTTCAGTCGTTTCTTCGAGAAATTGATCTTTCGCAAATACACCCGGCTACGGTTCGGTTTTGTTCGCCCGACTTGATATCCCATTTGCTCTCGCCTTGTGGCAGCCGTCCATCCAAGAGTAGCTCCATTTAACCCTCGGGGTGCTCCGTGTTCGTGCCGGTACCTACCTCCCCCCAGCCACCCCAGCCTACCGGGAACTCTCGGGAATTCCGTTGCCGTTGAATGGTAGCCCGATCCGCATGACTGACCAGCACACATTTGGGTTTCGTGTGGCGGACTCGCTCAGCTATCGACAGCTCCGCACGCAGACATTGCAGTCAAATTTCTTAACTTTTGGCACACTTCCAAGAGGCAATGGGAATCCATTCCATTTCTTTCGCCATCTCGGCGAGTTGTTTCGGGTAGTGGTATCATTATCGTTTGCGAGAACGCATGCCAGCAAATGGAGGTAGCGATGGAGAGAAGGAGAGCGGCATCTTCCTTGATTGTGATGGGGCCCGATGAAGTCCCGGCTGTTTGGTTTGAAGCACATCTCCCACCGAATGCGGTGGCCATCTGTGCCGTTGGTAGAGGGAAGAGGGGGAAACACCCAACCCCCGATGCGTTTCGTTCCGAATCCAATGCATTATCCTGAGTGTATCGCTCATCCCCATAATGGGTCGGATGCATCCATTGCACCGGATATTACCACGAGTAGATTCGTCGGGGCATGCATTTGCGGAACTCAAGTACAGGCAGAAGACGGGAACAAAGCCGGAAGTGCCGGAGTGCATCTCCGGGCAAGGTGCCGCTGGTTTAGGTGCAGAATAATCGACAAAGGTTCATATCGAAATGGAATACGATGATGGTGATCGCCTTAGGAAGTGGGTTATGGGATTTGACTGGTGACTGATTTTGAAGCACGCTTCGCCGGATTATGCGTGACGAGGTACGCTCAAGCGGCAAGATTTCGAGCATCATCTCTATATTGGTGACTTTAGCTAAATTTAGCATTTTTTTCTTCAATTTTGTGTTGGGTTATATAGTGACTTTCCAATACACGCTTACCAGACGAAGGAAAGGCTTTCTTTTCCTTATAGGAAATAAACCGAGAGGAAGAGATTCGATAGGAAGACCGGAATTCGTTCCGAAACGGGTGTAAAGGTTGGTTTCACAGTTTGCACCATTGTTATCATCATTATTGCAAATGTTTCGAAATTGAATTGCAAGGCGAATGTATTTTGGTTTTCAGTTCCCGAACGCTCCGGCACTCGTTGCCAGATTTTCCTGAACGGTACCGTTTCAGGAGGGTCTGTCAGTGGGCGCTCTCTCACACACACACACACAGACGCAAACACACTGTCATGTTTTGCTTCACACCTCCGGTCGTTTCGGTTGCGTTCATTTTGGAAGTAGATTTTCGTTCCTTCTTTTGATCATAGTTAAGAGCATTCCTGTGAAAACGCAGGGGGAGGGAGGAAGACGGAACGCGAGACAAACAAGCGCGGGTTTGTCTAAACACCGTAACCGAGGAGAATGGAAGCAAGAAATTTAATTTTCCAAAAAGCTGGCAATAAGGAACAGAATGAGAATGAGTCGGGATCGTCGGGCGTTTTGTAACGTTTGTATTTCTGCAATTGCATTCCGGAGAAGATGATATTATTATTTCACATGCGTGTGTGAGTGTGTTTTAGTTCGAGCCGAAATGTGTTCGGCCTCCCACTGACGGGCTTCAGTTAAGTGCTAGTGTATTTCTCAAAAGTCCAAAGTGTTTGCGAACCTTGCTGCTTGCCGATCCGATTTCGATTTGATGATTTGTTTTCAAAAGTCACAAAAATCAAATCGAAAGCAATTTGATGAAGAAAGTCACCGGAATGTGGAACTTGATTGATGAGCCTGTGTTTGTTGATTTCTTCTCGGTAGAATTTAATTGTGTTAGTGACACTTTTCGGAACCTTCGACCGGCCACAACGGTACGAGCCCGAGAAATGCGTCGTGCAGAGGAGCAGCGCACGTTTTTTGGTTTCGCAGACGTTCGTGGTCACCTGCTGATGCAACGATGCACCGTTGCGAGAAGTGTCTTTCACCTGTCCCTCATAGGACCTGTCCTGTTTATCTGGCACCGAAACGATAGGGTTCAGGTTTTTTTTTTGGTTCCAGCGATTGAAAGTGTGGTTCAACCGACGAAGTGAACGTTTCGTCAACAAATGCACTGTGAAATCCATGTGTGTAATTGCCATTAAATTTATCTTCTTAATGACTTTTCGCATCTCGTCGCAGGCGTCGCAGGAGACGGAAGCGGACTCTTGTTTGTTTGCTCTAGCCGGAAAGGCTAGCCAGCGCCGTGGACGTGCGGTTTGTGGGAGCGTTTTCGTAATGTTTGAACGTTTAGGCAAATATCGTAGTCAAGGCACGATTCTCGTCTTAAGTGAGAAAATAGTCTTTTAATACAAAGACCACCATGCGACCATGCTGTGGGGTGATGGGTTCGGTTAGCGGCCAGCGCCGTTGTTATCCCATAATCCGCCCTGCCCTGCTGGCCGTCGTGTAGGAGCAGGAGCAGCAGGTTTCTTACCTTACCGCCCGTGTCTGTGCTGCTAAATGCCTTCCGTTTCCGGGCACTTTCCCGGTGTCGGTGAGCAGCAGCGGGACGGCACGAAGGAAAAACACTCACACTCATAAACTTATTTAGACTGTCATAAAGCGAGCTATATTTCATTTTTTACGACCAACCCCGAATCCTGGGGGCCGAATCTCCCCGAGGGGTTTGGTTTTCGTTAACTCGGAAACTGGCCGGTACGGTCTCCGTGCTGGTCAAACTCTTTCCGGAGCATGCCGGAGCAGAGAAGTAATGTTGTGGATCGTTTCTTTCAACACTTTCAGTCCATTGCTTAACGCGCTACCGCGTTGGGGTAGGTTTCGGGAAAGGGAGCAGGGGGAGGGGGAGGGGGGATTAGTAGGGTTTGGGCGTGCGTTGTGGGGCGAACTTGCGTAACCCGGGTGGCTGGCTGGTGTCATCTTGAGATAGGATTTAGCGTTGGATAAGAAGTTCGATTTAATAGAAATAAAAGCTCCGCACAGCTTTATTGTTTTTCCTTTCCACTGCACTGCATGAGGCGAGAGAGAGAGGGAGGGAGAGAGAGAGAGAAGCCAGCCAACCCTGACACTGCCTGGTGCAAGTGTGGGTTGAAAACAAAAAAAAGGCACGTATGTAGAAATTAGATTTCCAGTGAAATAAAACCAAATGGTTCCATAAAATGAAAAGAAAGAGAAAGAAAGAGAGCGAGATTGTGTGCGCGTGTGTGTGTGTTTGTGAAGGATTTTATTTTTTTCTCTTGAACCTTGAAAAGAGACGAAGTGTTGGATTCGTCCAGAAATTGAGGTCTACTTTCATCGGTGCAGCCGGTCGTTTTTCCTTCTCGAATTGATGTCTACGTTTGCGGTGTTTTTCCCACGCGCAGTACTTTTTTTTCTACAGTGGGAGCAAACGAAACGAGAAAACTCCTTTTTTCCCTTTAAGTAACAAGCATCAAGCGTAGGGAATGCGTTTCGTTCGTGCCAAAAGGAGGAGCATTTTATTCGCAGAAAGAAGGGCGGTTGGTTACCCGTCGCCGAACTTCCCCAAAACCTTACGGTGGGAATTACCGGGAAATTGTTTATGACTTTTCCCTGTGCAAAGGAAATAGGCACATGATTATGTTAAAAGCTCGATACTTTCGGTCGGGATTTTATTCGGACGCGGGAGTTCCGGTTCCGCCCCTTTATTTTTTTTACACGCGCAGATTAAGCTATAAAGCAGATGTGATTGTTTTGGATTGCGAGTGGATTTCGGGACTTATCCTCACACCATCTCGAATGACGTTTGAAGGCAGTTGACATTTAAGCGTTTTTAAGCAAGGCCATTTCACGCCAGCACGCCAGCACCCGTCCACACATGCTGGTCGGTGTGGTTTGGGGGAAAATGGGCCTTTCTCGGGAGATTTTTCCACACCCCCCTCCCCCCCCCACCCCTTTCGGAACGCGCAACCTGAGGAATGCACATGGGAATGTGCGCCCGTTCTGGTGCCGAGATTTGTATGGATGGATTTTTTCGAGTGAGCTTTCCGCGGTTAAACCTCGTTTTATGAGCGTGTCCTAAACCGGCGGTGCGGTAGTGACGTTGCCATGACGGTGGAACCCTTTTTATGCGCCCACTGCGCTCGCCATAAAAATTATACCGCTGGAAATCCACAAATGAATGAAATTGCACGAGATTGTAGTAGTTCGCTGGTGGGGCCGAGGCGTGCGGCACGCGTGCTTTAAAACCAGCCGGAAATCATTTATGGCTGTCGAGCTGATTGAATCTGATGTGCGAATGTGACGCGAATGCGTTATAAAATTTTCATATTCCTTTCGTCTTGCTATGGCACGAACGCATCGGAGCGTCAGAACGTTTGGAGCGAACGAAGGGAAAGAATGCTTCGGTGTGAAATCCGTGCGCTGCTGATTGAAATGGTGCGATAAGATGAAGCGGTGATGAAGCAAACATCGCCTTTTATGGTGGGCACTCACTGGGTGGGCAGCAGAAAAGGATTAAAGATGAGTGCGGTGATTTTAAAGAACGCACCGAAACCGGATAAAAGTATTAAAGACTTCCCGCGAAACCTGGGACGACTTTAGGTATTTCAAAACAGGTGGAAAGTAAAAATAAAACACAGAAAACTATGCATGAGACGATACGTTCAAACAAGCGCACACTAAATGGTATACTTACAAAAAAAAAAAAATAAAGAAATGTTTGTAGTTGTGGCATTTGTCATGTACCAAAGCAATTGCACAGTGACAGAAGCTAACGCTTGGTGCGCGTCATTACATTCGCGTTGGTTTTCCGAAGCGAATCTGGCTGCTTGAAGGACGAGCGGCGAGCGCACACTCGTCTTGGCTTTATTTATTCATAAAATTCATCATCGTCTGGGTGCGAGATTGCGAGTTGCATGCATGGCCCACATGCGAAGGCACATGCACAGCCATGCATGCAGGGAAGCGAAAACTGTCACATGGCACATGGAAGCGATGGAAAACCCCGGATGTTGGACGCTTTAGTTGTGAAGCGCGTGTGAAGAACCGAACCGACCGGTGGGAGACGGAATATGGCCACCGTGGGCTTAAGGCCACCGCGCACAGCTCCCATCTGTCTGCCAATGTGAAGTATTTCTCATAATGCATTAAAGGCATTTCGCTTCCGTTTTGCCAGTTCGTATTTTTATTCCTCGTGCTGAAGGTGGTGGTGGTGGTTGTTAGTTGTCGTGTGTCTGCTGCTGCCGTCTGACTTTTTTTTTTGTTTCTGTTGCTTTCTCCTCTGTACTTTTCTGTTGGATTTGCTCTCGTTTGTTATGATTCTGGGCTTTGCGGTTTGCCAGCGACAGAAGCCAGCTCAGCAAGTGCCAGTAGCGCTCGCTCGCCGTGCGCCCATTTTCCGCCGCTATTCTCGCATAGATCTGGGGGATTTTCTCGGATTTTATTTATACATTTTCTTCATCTTATTTGTCATTGTTCTTTTCGCGCTGGAGCTGCCGCCGCTGCTGGCGCTGGTGCACCGTCTAACTAGTTCTGTGGTTGTTTGGATGTAATCCGATTTGGGATCATTTTGCTGTTGTTGGGGGTTTGGCGTTGGCTTTTCTGTTTTAGTTTTTCATTTTAGAAGGAGTGTTCGCAGCGGGAAGCGAAATGTCGTCTCATCTTCGTTTTCGCTTCGTGCTCTCGAACCCGCTAGATGGGATTTCGATGACGGATGCTAATTTTGTGCATTTGTTGCACGAGCGCGGAACGGGATGCAGTTGGCAAATGTGTGCTTGTGTGGCATAATTGGCAATTTGTTGGAGCGACTGTTCACCCAATTATTACAAGTCCGGGGTGTTTATGTGCTGCACATGGGTAAAGGAAAATCATTTTATAAAACTTCCCCAAACACGCGCTTCGGAAAGGTTGCTTGGAAATTGATCAAAATGCAATCAATATTAGGCGTTGTGTTTGATTATATCCTAATTACTTTCATCCATGGCAAACGTGCGTTAAAATTCATTACATTTCGGGCTTCGGTGCATGCAGAATTGCATAATTTGTTGCTAAAACCTCAACACAATCCCTGTTTCACGGTTTAGAGGTGTGTGTGTGTGTGTGTGCATTTGAAATTGTCGGTGGAAATTCCGGGTTCAATTACGTAGCAGCGTGCCGCACGAATCGTCTGAAGCAATAATTAATCTGAATAACCATAATTTATGACTGTATTCATTCTTCGAACTCGACAATTTGCTCCAGTGGCCGTTGGTTTGGCCGGGCAAAACAGCTGCCGAGATTTCACCGGTACGATGCACTTGGCCATAGATTGTGGAACCGGCAACGGCACTTGGAGGCTACTTATGCATTTCGATCAATTAGTGCTGCTGGCCTGCCTGCCTGTGCACTGTGGACAATGGCCAAAAGAAGGCTGGCTGAGTGTGTGTGTGTGTGTTTGTGTTTGTATGAGAAGCGTGTTCTGGGCGTGTTCGTGCCCACCGCTCTCGGTATCCCGTTGGCAACACAACAAACAAGCAGCCGAGAAGTTCTGCGGTCAGCAGTTCGTGCAGTTGGGCAGGATCTCCCTCCCGGTCCGTTCTCTCGTTTTGCGGTGGCCACGGCGTGGCCGGAGTGTGCCGTCGAGGTCGACGACTAATTATGGAGAGGTAGAGAATGAATCTATTCAGGTTCGGGTTCGTGTGGTTTGCCCGGTTGCAGCCGGCTCTACCGGGCTCTCGTCGAGTTTTGCAGCGCCAAACTGTATAACAACTACTCAGCAACAAATTAACAAACAACCCGAAACTTTTATCCAAGATTTTCTTCTTCAAAACCGACAGCGCCCGGGATTGGGCCCGTTGTGGCCCGACGGGCCTTTTCAAGCCCTTTTTTCGGCGGAGGCTTTCCTCGCCACTGGTGGGCCGCGCCATCGTTAGAGGAGTGCGGAGGAAGGGTGCGAGGGGAGCATATTTGAAAGTTGGCTTCGGCTTTCGGAGAAAGCAACACGCACGCACCTCCACGGGAACCTGTTTTTCCATTGAGTAAACAAGGAGGATTTCTTCACCACTTTCCAGCGACCAGGCCCGGCTCGGGACAGGGGAAGCCACCGGGATAAGGACGCAAAGGGCACAAACTTGTTTATAGGTTCCAGTCGGCTCGGGCACGGCCTCGGGAGTCTGGAAAAACGTTGCGAACAATACAACTTCCAGTGGCAGCGTTTGGAAGCAGGATAACTCTAACATCACCTACACTGAACTGACAAAAAAAAAGACGCTCACGAAGCGAAACTTTAAACAGTTCTCCTCGGTGGCCAACCGGAGTAAGCACC
>JXWZ01004734.1:0-12172 GCA_000956215.1 Anopheles farauti No. 4 | reverse complement strand
ACATCTGCGGCGGTGTGCGAGGCGTACACCCGACTAAAACGCGAAGCAGCCAGGATTGGACTAACGATCAATGCGGCTAAAACGAAATACCTGCTTGCCGGAGGCTCTGACCGTGATAGGGCCCGCCTGGAGAGCAGAGTATCAGTTGACGGCGATGACCTCGAGGTGGTAGAGGAGTTCTGCTACCTCGACACGATCATTACTTTGGACAACAATACGAGCAGCGAAATCCGGAGACGTATTGTTCAAGGGAATCGTGCCTACTACGATCTCCATTAACTGCTGAGATCCAGAAGATTCCAACCCCGCACGAAATGTACGATGTACCGCACCCTGATACGTCCGGTGGTCCTCTATGGGCACGAGCACTGAGTCATGAGGACAGTGGATGGAGGAACGCAGCGATGGACCGAGCGACCTGGAGGATTTGTGACCAGGCGATGTCTGCACGACGTGCTCAACCCTGAGCAGGGGTTGACCAACCAGAAAGTGAGAGAGAGAGAGATATGCCTGTATCGGTCCCTTCTAGTCATACGAAAGAAAACTGTAACTGTAAATTTGTGACGTTGCTTCATATAAAAATACAGAAATTTACGGAGTAAACGAAAACAAAAATCTTTAGTGGGAATAGGTTGTTCGTTACTTGAAAGTGGTACAGCAGAAGTAAACCACCTGAAAACCATCCTAATACAATTGTGTGAAATTTTGACATTTTTCTTTTCTAGACGTTTAGTGTTTTTAATTGGCGAAAAAAGGTAGCTCATTTTGTGGGGTAATTCACTAACATAATTATTTGTTGGCATTGTGCCTTATTTAGCGATATGTAAGTATGATAAATCCGTGTTTATACTAGTAGAGCAAAAATTACACATAGCCACAATGGCACACACATACTGCCATCGAAATCTAGCGATTACCAATCGCGCCGATAGAATCGTGTTATGTCTAGAAACGAGTTCAAATTGCAGATGCCAAAACGATGCCCAAAAACTATATGTAAATGTTGGGTTGGGCTCTTAGAGCTCACAGCTGCCCCGCTGCTCGTAGCTGCGAACTTAAATTTAATTGTGCATCTGTCTGCATATGATTACAGTAACGTTCGTTGGAATTGCTCGACCATCACGCCACGCAAATTAGTATGATTCTTAAAAATAAACCAAACGACTCGTTCCCCAGCAGCTCAGAGTGGGGGCGGTAAAAGTTTTAATACAAATTTTGAAATGCCAAATTTTGCTCTAAAGCACCGTACGGACGCGAAAGCTGTACGGTATCGAAGAAGCAGTCTTTGAGAGATAAAAAATAAAAACAAAATGTAAATTTTTACGATCACTGTTATTTGCAGTGCATTATGGTAGCGTTTTCTCGCCTGCCCCGGTGAAGGCGTGTGAAGTTTTTCTGAATCTGCCAATGATCTTCCTCCCAAGATGGTGCGATGTTTCTTTTTCTTTAATGAATGGAGAAATGCTTTTCACAAACAGCGAAGTAACCCTGCTACGATGTTCGCGTGTACAATTCCTTGAGCCACGGAGCATTTATTTCTAATTTCCTACACCCAATTCCTGCCGCCTTTTTCTAGGGCACGTGGTGGAGCGGTACGCTCTTTAATGCGATTGCGATTGGGGAAGTTGTCTACTCGCACGATCCTGCAAACGGTTGCTGCTTCAACGAAATTCCCCGCTACTAGAGCAGAGGCAGCGTGGTGTTATTCTTGTAATTAGAGCAACGAACCAGAGAGACCCACTAACACGTGCGTTATGGTCGTACCATCGTCAAGCGCGCCACTATCACCAAACGGCGTCGATAAAAGGACACGGTTTTCGGTGGCAGAAAGGGGAACCCGAATGAGTGAGTGGTTGGCACGGCAGCGGCCACTGTTTTGCACGAGATGTACGAGATCTGGTGCCAAAAGCGCAGCGCTATTCTGTAATGAAACCAAGGCACGAACTTTGCCCATAATGGTCCGATGGCCATTACAATCCACAAACATCGCCTTTCCGTTCAGCTGGCCAGCTGGGGTTGGCTCCTGGGTACTACGCATTCCTTCCCATGGCTTGCTTGGATGGTGCATACACTCGTGCTGTCCTTCTTCCCATGGTGTGTTCAGTTCGAGCTTAAACGTAGTACGCGTTTATACCCGAAGTTTACTTTCTACAACCCGTTCCCTGGATTCGTTTCCTATGGTAGGTGGCTGAAGATCACAGAAGTGGAGGTTTAAAAGCATACAGAGCGACGACGTCCTATTCCTGGGTCGGAAATTTGGATCAGGTCCAAGGGTCCGAGCGCGATTTCTAGAAATAAATTTTTTCCTTTCACCCTTTCGCGTTTCCTTCGTCGCCTTCGTGGCTGGTACGGGCCAGCATTCCATCGGCCACGAGACATGGTAAAACCCCTTTTTTTCTTCCGGGCCAGCCACATCGCAATTTAACGGCGTCCAGCATAACCAGCCGAGAATCCAAGCCCCCCCACCGGAATCTGGTTTCACCGGCTCACCGAGAACGTGCATTGAGTTTTTAAAATAAACTCCATCCACCGACTGCCGGCTGGTAGGTACTGGATGCAGGATTCGTCCAGGAGGTGGATGCATGAAAGTGGTCGTATTTCATCCCGAAAGGCAAACTTTAATCGGTCGTCAGCGTAGAAATTCTCAACCAAAAATCTCATCTCCTACAATCGGTTCGCTACGATTGGCGGGCAAAAGAGAAGTATGTACAGCTACTGCTGGCTATAATTCCGGGGCGGTTTCCACCTGATTCCCATGTGCATGAAATTGGTCGTAATAAAATTGTCACTAGCATGACCTGACTCTGGGTCGCATTTGGAATGGTTGGAGGGAATGAGAAATGAAAGCAGGAGCGAGAAAGAAAGAGAGAGAAAGAGAGAGAGAGAGAGAGAAAGATTGGGACAATACAGAGCTTTTAAACGTGTAAGAATATGTGACGTCATGAGTGGTAGCAACCGCACCAAACTTTAACACCCCACGGTCGTTAAGAATTCTCCTTTGTAATATGATGAAAATGGCCATCCATGCCATGCCGTGTGTGGCCTGTATTTACCGTCTCGTTGGAGGCATTTCGGGACGGGCGTGGTTTCGGTTTGGCTTCTGATGGTGAAAGTAAATTTATGGTGCTCAACGCAAAAACAAAACAAAACCCACCCATTTTCCCATGATGCACGAAAACTTGTAATAATGCTGCTTAGCAAATGGACGACGAAACAAACCGTAGATAAGCGAGAACAGCCCACCATCCACACCAAACGGGCGAGACGGGCTTCCCGGGCCGAGTGCTCTGGAATCCGCGTGTCCGCTGCGTTGGTTGGCTTTCTAAAGCATGAAAGCTTGGCGCAATGTCAACACTAGTACAATATTGGATCGTTGTATGATTTTGTTCGCTGCCCACTGGACACAGTGGGGCACGGCGGTCGAGCGCATACATTTTTGTTCACGAAATAAAGGTACAACTACGGTCTGCAAAGCGTGACAGTGGGAAGCCTGTGTTTGGTTTTGGTGTTGGTGTTTTTTTTTTGTGTGAATCCCGACAGTGTTGGTGCATATTTTGCTACATTCGGTCCGCTTACTGAGTTTTTAAGGTAGATGGCTGGCCCGGTGGGAAAATGCTACATAGCTCACTAAATCATGCTAGACTGCTATAATTCTAGTATAATTTATTGCACACTCATTCATACAACGCGATCTCTTGAATTCTTTAAAACTAACCTAAACTTCTTTTAACACTTTTAGCTCTTTTACCCTTCCAGTTACTTTGGCCACTCGCTAACAAAAAAAATGGGGTTTACAGCAGCGCAAAAGGTCAAACGACCATTCCGCTACGCGAAGGTATCTCTCGTGGGAGACGGCGAAAAAGTTAGTCGAACGCGACAGGAACAGTAGCATCGGTTGCGTCTAATGGGTACATAATATTAGCGATCCACCAAAATAGGACACACCAGAGCAACGCTACGGTACGGTCGGCGACAAATTATAGGCATAATTTATTGTGTTGTACTAGTTGTGCTGTAGAGACGTACATATGCTGGATGGGATCGGCTGGGAATCATACTTCTCGCGAGGACTGTGGTTGTTGTGACGTCAGAAAGGAAATATTGTCGAACAGAGCTTGCCCAGCGGGGCAAGCGTCGTAGAGCTCGGTGCAGTTTCGTCCCTGTTTACCGTACAGTTGCGCTAGGTGGTATTCAGGATCCAGCCGGTCCGATGGAGTTGGCCTGTTTGAGATGATAAAAAATAAATAAAATGAAATACTACGAATCGTTTTGTCGTTTTTTTATGGAAGCAAGTGTTAATTTCTTGTTTTTTTTCTTCTTCTGAGAATCGTAAACTCACGTTTAATGTATTCATTAAAGCAATAATTTCATATAACCTTCGTTTAACCATTGATCTAGATACGTTTAATTGTAATTATTTTCTTGCTGTTTAGTAAAACCGATTTAACTTCTCTGAACCATGCGACGAAACATAAGCTTTAAGCTGTTTTAGAAAACATTTGTGGTAAACTTTCTCCGCGATAAGGTATAGGAAGCCATTTTGACAATAATAAATCTCTTTAGATTTTTCAAACAAGCTACTTTTTCTTATCATTAAAAATGCTTGTATTGTAAAAAACTGATATCCACAATCTCCGTGTTTATAAAAAGGCAATAATAAAACAGTGTTAATGTGATATCGATCGGGCCTCGACAATTTTAAAAATTTGCCGCACCAATCGGTCAACCTTGTGACAGAACTATGTCGATAGATGAGTAATAAATGTACGCGTTTTTTAAACCAACACGTACCATTGTCAATCCCTTCACGTATCACACCACATTTGATGCACCGTCACGAAGCAATATCATCACCGGGCATTTTAACCCTCAATCAACACCATTCAATTTAGCGAAAGCTACAATTCCGCCAAATGCGGTGCATCGAATCGTGCGATGACAAGCGTACAGCGACGATTGTTCGACAAACGATACTTGTCACTGCCGGCCAACAGTACCAACAATGATTTCTTATTTCTTCAATCACTCACATTATTGCTCGCACGTGAGCGAACATTCTGCGAACACCGCTTGGTGCGATGAATTGATGTCCCACCGTGCGCGTCGGTGGCTTCGCACCAGGTGAAACGGCTGCCGGTGGCCGTGGCCGGTACTTACGTGAAAATCACATCGATTATTTCGCCAATCAATCCGTTGTGTTTCAATGGCGTTTCAGCAACCTCGCAAACGGCCCGCAGCAGACAGGCTCGCCCATTACGACCCCATCGTACCATGCCCTTTTCGAGCAGCTCGAAAAACTGTCGCCGGCTCTGATCGACCGTCGGTTCCGCACCTGGTGCCCTGGCGCCTGGTTTTGTGCTAAGGGCGCGATTTTTGAACACCGACTCCGCTTGCGGGTAGATGATTTCGGCCGGTATGCGATAATTGGCCTGCAGATTGTACGTGTTTACGATGACCCGTGGTATTGGATGGTGGAAGCGTATTGGTACAATGAAACCGAGTACCATCTTCGCTATGCCACCGTTGATGGGATAATTGAGCCAACGTTTCACCCGTGCTAGTCCTTCACTTGCGACAACAGGATCGATGTCTTCGTTTGCAACGGCATGCTCTAGACTGACCGTGATGCTCAACAACACAATCGACAGGACCTTAACCGAAAGCTGCATTTCGTCTCCGTACTACAATATGGACAGCACGTTCCGAGTGAGTTCTGCACACTGCTGCAACTATCCCCGTGGACGTCTCAGCTCGTCCCAGTAGCTCGTAAGAAACGGATGAGTAAAAAGAAAAGCCCACCAAATCATCTTCTGCGCCAATTAGTTGTGTCAATAGACAACAAGCGTGCGACAGTAGCAGAACCGATTCGGTATCGTAACGGTATGATGTCAAAATTCGAATTGTGCCCTTCCGTGCTGATGCTTTCTCCAGGGGAGGTTTCCGATCAGCTCGTAATCAGCTCAAGCGAGTCAACGACCGTTTGACTGAGACGAACGGGAGCGATTTCTTCCACGGCACGGATAAACATCAACCAACAACGGTGGCAGCCATTAGTCGCACGATGTAATGTAAATACGGTTGTTGTGTGCACGTAAGTGGAGTAAAATTGGGTAAATAAATAACTCGTCAAGTGCACAACGGTGATAGCGAGAAGATCGATCAGCTCGCTGCCGTGCCTTCGTTCTGTCGGAGAAAGTCACTTTGGGTGAAGTAAAGAGCGCTGGTTGCTTGGTGTTGCCTGTAAAGTGTCTTTTGCTTGATTTGAAGATAGCAACCAGAATGTTAATGATGACGCAGCAGGCCGTTTCATTGAGCACACGCTTCGAATACTGAGCCCCAGTTGTTCCTGGTGTTCACGAACGCGATTTTGAACAGTGCGGAATTTAATAGTTGATTCAAAATAACACTTTTCACAAAAGGGAGAAGAAATTCGTGTCATTTAGAGTTGCGAGGATCGAAAGTAAATTAAATTCGTTTAAATAAAAAAAATGCATTTTTATCCTTCTTTCTCTTTATACAAATATAATTGTTCAGCTGTTCTGCGGCTGTTCAGCTTGGTCTCGATTTAGCACAGGTAGGACATTTCCTGTAGTACAAAAGACCGGCACCACCGCCAAGTTAATGGGAGAATCGTTAGGGAAAAATGTTAATAGAGCAACATTCGAGCATTTTATTTTTCTATACCACAATTCAATGTGATATTTGAGTTATAATGTTGCTTAATACTTCATTCTTGGATTGATCCAATGTCAATTTATTTTAACCGCAACATATACTATCCAATTGCTTGTTGATAAAGGTAACATTGTCTGAAAGAAGTATATTCATTACCTATTCTAGAAGCGGAAATTGCAACAGAATTCTCCGAAGGTTTGGAACCTTCATAACTTTTTTTAATCTTGCGCAGTCCACTTTGTTTGCTTATTATGTGTCAATAGATGTAAAGCGCTCCGTTGAGTGAAGATACTATTTGCTGTGCATCTCTCGTTCCGTGCATTCAATGCCTCTTCGCTTGTAGCTTAAAGTCAATTAAACAAATCCTTCCAAACCTCCATTCAGTCAACTCAAAGAGATCAGGATCTAGACTTTTTTATATATTTTTTCGATCCTCCCGACTCCCTTAGGCCTTTATTGCCGAACCAAGCTTCTGTTGGTCTGCTAGCTTAAAATTTTAAGAACAATTATCTCACTATAAAAAGCATATGATCAATTGTATGGCTTTTTTATTGTTAAAATAAAACACTTTTTAATTTTACAATTTAACAATTTAATTTTATTTATTTTTTAAATTAAGTTGTACACATACGATTCGATAAAAACTGTTTTTAAAAAGGGTTTTCATCGAAATTGATTTGCATTGAATTTATTGGCGTTACAAATCATTATTTGCAACGTTTTCAGTAAATTTATTGTATTAACAGTTTTTTAACCTAGCCTTAGGCAACGGTGACATATCTTCTAAGATATGCAACACATCTTCTTAGTGTATGCAGAAACTGTATAAACACACTTGTTACCAAGTGCAATAATGAACGCACTTGCAGTTTGTATTGAAAGTGCATCTTTTGTTTAGAGATTTGCTCCTATCTTAACTTTCTATCGTCACGACAAGTTCTCCATACAAGGATGGTCGTGATTTCGCTCTCCCTCTCTCTCCCTCGCTCTCTCTCCCTTTTGATTGTCCATCACGGCCAGTTTCCTTATGTTTTCCGTGCAAACAAACACCCCTTCCGATGGGGCATTTTCCCGCTTGGACGTTGATCGGGGTGACATAAAGATAGATAACCTCTTTCGGTTTTCGATGGCACTTGGGCCTTTTTTTATGGTTCGTCCATAATGGTGGCTACCGATGATTGATAGTATCTATTGCTCTTGTTTTCACTGGCACTTGGCGGCATCCTGTGCCGTGTCCCTTGCCGTGCACCAGCAGGTTAAGCCGACAGTGGGTGGTCAGAGGGGCGCTGCAGCTGCCAAAATGTATGCCAACCTTTCTCGCTCCTGCCCGCGAGCGCTTGCGTTAAGCTGCTTTTCTGGGAGCGAGCAGCACCGGAGGCGAGAGCATAAATCAGGCATAAAGTATCTATTAAACATGGCCTTCATATATCACGGCATCAAACTTGCCGCGGCGATGGTGTAAACAAGTGAAAGTACCTCTTCTAGTGTGGTTCGAGATAGTTGCTAAGGGCTCGGGGCAAGTTGAGTCGTGCTGAATTTTCTTGCTATGATAGATATTCTTAGCTGGTATGGTATGTTGTTCCTAGCCGAGCACGCGGCTGGTAGATTGTGACTAGGCTCGGTAGGTGCTAGCGATGGCGTAGGCCCCACGGGACATGGAGATATTTTAGACATGGCGGAGACTGTGACAACCAAGGAATATGCACGTTCACTAAACTGCAAACATTCCCAACCGTATTACAGCATATTTGAGGACAAATAACAAACAACAATAAGCAGCACTAGAAGTGGTACGAAATGGCTACATAAAATCCGTGTTCTTCCCCTTATCGTTGCTCCCGCTCGTCCTTATCATGCCAGGAGGGAAATGGGAATTTCCTGGTCGCGTTTGTTTTTCCTAGCTACACGACGATAGTGCTATCGGGTGAAGAAATAGCAAACGAGTATGTGTGACGACGGTGAGAGAAATTGACGGCGGCAACTATTTGGAAAGGCGGGCGTGCTTGACAGTAGCAGAGAGGAGCGAAGACTGGCAGGCTGGTCGTACACGATGGGTTCCCCAACGTACCACCGGAAACAGCGTTCGGGGAAATGTTTGCCGCAAAGCGACACGGGAAAGAATAATAACACCACCAAAGGTGGCGTGTTCCTGTTGGATTACGGAAGTAGAGACATGATCGCGTCACTAATCCAGTCATCGCGGATGTGTTGAAGCAATGCTCCGTTAACCTGATATTATTAAAATGGAGTAGATGGTAGCTCGCTAGCGCAAACAGTTCCTTGTCACTGTTGGAAGTGAAATTGACTCAATGGAACGGAAACTATGTAATGTTAGAAATGGTGCATGGCACGTGAAAGGAAGGAAGATGCTGTACTGGATTTTACATTGATTATTTTCCGGCGTAGGAATACATAGGAGATCGACACGCGATGTGCTTGAAAATCAGCTCCCATATCATCGGTTCCTTTATTGGCAGTTCTATTCCTTCCTTAATTTCTAACTTTTATCTACAAATACACTGATTGTATGAATATTTTTCGAACAATTAAACATGCATGAAAAGATTCTTTAGAACATGTCTTCCTTTTTCACACATCGTATTACAGTTCCCGATAATGAGATACAAATTCAATAATTTTATACCGTAACAATAATTATGTTTATAATTTCCTTGCTATTGGCATGAAACATCGGCATTAAAATATTATTATTCTCTCTTTATTCGTTTGTGCATAATTTATTCAAAAAAACTTCCAAATCGTTAGTTTCTCAGTGTCCGCTTTCTGCCTCAATCACGGATGGTAAGTTTATTGAGTAAACACACGATGGTCTTAAATCGCACCACTTTGACAATTGTGCGGACATATTAGATTCCTGTGCTACATATTCCTCCTTCCTAGATTGAGCGCTGGAATGCTTGGCTGGGTGGGCCACGGGTGGGTGGAGAGCATCTTTTATCCGTTTAATGTTCTCATCTTCGATACAATGGTGTCGCAGTGTCGGGATGTGAGTTTTTTCGCCACTCGGTTCACTCGCCTTGTGGCCTGCGGGCCAGAGGCTTGAGAATGCTAATGTTCGTTTCGCAATATATATCGTCGTGAAAGACAATTTCAATAAAACGTCTGTGAGCGTGGTTTTCCGTGCCCGGCCTTTTCGGGGTTGGGCCGTGGGGTTGAAAGAGTACGATCGAGCGTAAGGTGTGAAGGTGAGGGTAGGCGGTGGGAGCAATCGTTTGGTAGAATAGAAAATACTGTAAGGCGACACACTTTCCGGAGTTCGTGCACGGAAAGGCACGGAAGAGACATTTAGAATGGTTCTTCAACCGCAAACTCTCCCGAGGCCTTCGGCAACGACGTTCGTGGGAACGAGGGAGATGCTTTTTATCGTCTAAGATTTGAACCTCCTAGCCTTGGCCCTTTGCCGATGGAACACCCGAACGTTCGTACCTTTCGCAAGCATCAAATTGTGCCCGCGGGCCACTCACCCTTTGCAATTGCAAAGGAGCGGGAAATGTTCGCTTTGAAGTGATAATTTCATTTTCGATACTCTTTCCGTTTTCTTCTTCGTCTCACCCGTTCCGGGAAAGGTTGAATTTGGCAATCTTATTGTACGCCAGCACACACCGCCCGAAGCACCTTGAGAATAACCTGTCAAACCGCCAGAAAAAGGTTGCAGCGTTGTCCTGCGGCAAAAAACTGCCTCCTCATAGCAAATCGCAGAAAGGACACTATTAACGTCCCATCCTAATTAAATGACCTTCCTATCCGTCCACGGTTTCCCGGAACGGGATTGTTGCCTTCGTTGCCGAGACACGACGACGACAAGCGTCAACCTAATCGATACCATCGAGCGCGGCACACAGTGGCCAACCGCGGAACGCGCTGTAATCATGATGGGCAATCGAGGCAAATGAAAATCGATACCCTCCACAGCATCCCATTTCGCGTACCACCGCATCCACCAGCGGCCGACCATTGGCGTTGGTGAATTTGTTCCATTTTGTTGGCTTTTTAGAATTACTTCTCGCGATGGTCAACTACACCGGCAACGCCGCGTGCGTCGGACGCGAAAGGAAGTGAACATTTCCCGGCCGGAAAAGCGAATCGGTCGAATTAATCGCCAGGAATCAATTGCAACCGCCAACCGCCCTAGCATACTCCGCCGTTTTGAACGTGTTTTGCAGCGGAGCGGAGGAAATGTGGTGGAAATGCGGCGAAGGATGCTGTTTTCGTGGAAATAGTAGACACGAAACGAACGAAAAATATCAAGCTCTCGATGAATAATGTAACGACACTGGCTATCCAGCAGGGGTTCGATGTTGAAAAAAAAAAGAGATATAAAAAATGAATCCACACGGCCCGTGGGATGTTTATTGGTTTTTCCGTCACTGTGGCATTATTTACTGGGGGGGTTGGAAAAAAGACCGTTAATTGGATTTCGAATGCATTTGAGCCTTGGGTTACTTACAAGCCTTGTCTCTTTATGCCCATTCCCCATTTCGGCGGTCGGTTTTGTCGGCCGCGCGACAATTGGTAGGTCTAAACGAGAGTTCACCGTCTGGTGGACAGCACATCGGTGGTACACGGTACACGGATCGGGGTATGAATAATTCATCGCTTAACTGTGTTTACGTGGGTGAGAACCTGTCGTTTCTCGTTCCTGGCATGACGTTCTCCTGGCGACGAGCGCATCACCACGATAGCATCGAGTGTTATGAAAGCATATGAAACGAATCAGATTAATACCGAACAATTCGTTGCGTTGCGACAGCACTGGGATTCGGATTAAATTATTGGATTTTGTGTTTTATACTGCGGGATTTTTTTATTCGTTTTTACGTGTTATTAAAATTATCCCTGAATTGAAGCATGACACTCACAATTAAGTTCTGATGGTACATTTACAGCAACGATTTATAGAAACTGAAGTTTGAATTGATGTCATAATCGATATCAAATATTTAGAAGACGGTGCGACACGATATGCGCGTCTTGCAATATGAACTGATTATTTATCAAACTTACCCAATTTTCAAATCATTTTTCTTCACTTCAACAGCAACAGCTAAACTTTATTTCCTTCACAACTGTTGAGAGATTCTCACGGTGTTTGAGTTTTCAAGATAGTAGCAAAACTTTTTTCGTGTCCAATCCTGTCGTTGTGGGATCAGTTATTGATCGATTGAATGCTGTGTTTGGTGTCAGCTATCCGCATGTGCTTATTTACGTAACCAGTAATCAACATGAAGCAGCAACTTTGGTGCAGAGTTGACCTTGTATCATTTTTTTTTCGGATCAATTTGTAATACATTTTCAGAAGCTTGATTATTTGAAACAGAAAGAAAATTGGTCATGGTTCATTGAAACGCGTTGTTTTAAATTAAAATAGTATGTGTAAAAGGTGGTCTATACTTATTTCGTACCAGATGTAACATAACAGTGCCGACGACAGAACTTTTTTTACAAACACCATCTCACAGCTAGTCATCAAAAACTG
>JXWZ01004733.1:0-11915 GCA_000956215.1 Anopheles farauti No. 4 | reverse complement strand
CGCATACAGATGCCGACGAAATCTTGGCCTTCTTCGGAGAGATTTTCCGGTATTTCGGGTGATTCACCCATACCCACTTTGAACATGATTTGGAAGTTCGAATCAAACTGGTGCCATGGACGCTGAAACGTTGAAGAGGGTTGAAAATGTTGAAAGTGTTTCATTTGGGATGAACAATAAACTCGTCCAACTTACTCGACCTGATGACATTTCTACCACCACGCAGCCTACCGACCAGATATCCGCAGCACGCCCGTGGCCCTCCGTGTTAGTTCGGGTGAATACTTCCGGTGCCATGTAAGCTAGAGCAAGGGAAAAAGATTGCGATAAGTTTAGAAATACATTAAGGAGAGAGAGAGTAGGAGGGAGAGAGAAGCACAGTGCGTGTTGTCCCAAACCTACCCTGCGTTCCAACGTAACCCTTCAGCTCGCCGACCATCGTGGTGTGTGCCTGAATTTTAACAGCCGATCCGAAATCGCCCAGCTTCAAACAGTTGCCGTCCTTGTGCAGGAATATGTTTGCCGTCTTGATGTCCCGATGCACAACCCCGTTCCTGTGCAGTTCCGCTACCGCCGACAGTAGCTGGTGGGTATAGCGACGCGTCTGCGCCTCTGGCAGACCACCATTCAGTTCGACCAAACTCTCAAGTGTACCCTCCGGACAGAGTTCCATGAAAATGATCAGTTCTTCCTGCAAAAAACGACAGTATTATTCAATAATATTCGCCATTAGGTTGGGATTGGTTTCGGCCTGCTTACCCGATGCACCTCCACGCCGTAATATTTCACCAGATGCTGATGATTGATGCCTTCGAAAATCTTCAACTCCTCCGCCACCTTCCGAATGGCGGCCGTCTCACCGGGTTGTATCGCGATCTCCTTCATCGCCATCAGCTCGCCGGTCGAGTTATTGACCGCCGTATAAACCTTCCCGAACCGCCCCTGTCCGATCTTGATGCCCCGGTGCCAGCTAAAGTTGACACTCCGTGCCCGATTCAACGTGCGTGCGTAGTAGCTGATTTCTTTCACATTTCCGATCAGATTTCGCTCCCGCAACCAATCGTCTAGCTCACAGTCCAGCTTGTTAACCGCATCGCGTACCCTCAGCTGCCGTAGCGGGCGCGTTCCGTGCACACACAAGGACGCCGGATCGCCACCAACACCACTACCAGCACCACCTCTTGACGGAGTGATAGGAACACGGAGTTTCACCGCCTCATCGCACGAGGTTTGCTTGCGGAACATGTCCACCGCGTCGGTTGGACTGTTGGCACGCAACATCACGCCATCCTCTCGCAGGCTGAGCTGATTGTGGAACGTTTTTCCCGGCAAATTGATCATTGGAATCGAAGCCCGTCCTGTAACGGCGCCGGCAACGGTTGCACCGACCGCCACCACCGCCGCAGCCGACGGTGACGGTGACGATTTGCGCGACCGGGGCGACTTACGAATCCGCTCCGGCTCCCGGATGTTTCCAATCACGTGCGAAATGCAAGCGTCCATCTTGAGCTTCAAGTCTTCGAACTCCGCCTCGCTCAGGTGGCTCGTGCAGAGCGGATCACAGGCGGCAATCAGAAACTCCAGCCCCTGGTTTGCCCACCGCGGTCGCAAACCGCGTCCCCGCTCGCAGCGCTCCATCACAAAGTTCATCCACAGCTTCGCGAACTGAATAATCGCTTTCGCCAGCATCAGCTCCGACTCACAGTCGCGGCAATTGTCCAGCTTCGTCTCGTACAACCGTGCCACGTCCTTGTGATACTCGAAACCGAACTTGTACCCCTGATGAAGGATCTCGCGCACACGCGTTAGCGCCCCGATACGATCCGTTTCGTCAAACTCCTCCAGACTCGCATCGGAACACAGTAGCTGCAGCTCTTCGATCACGGCCGCCAGCTTGTTACGCAGTAGAAGCGCATTTCGTTTCAACATCTGCAAGCATTCCACCACCTCCGGACAGACGGGGCTGGTGACGTTGCTAGTTCGGTTGGGGCATTTGCGCCGCATACTACTTCCACTGCGCAGTACCACACCCACCAGCTCGAGATCTTCCTCATCTTCCTCACGACCACCAGCAGCAGCACCACCACCACCACCGTTCATCAGCAGATGTGCAGCCGTACTATCGCCATCCTCCTCGCAATGATCGCGATGAAAGTCGGCGTGCTCCAGATCGCGGAACAGTGTCTTCGCAAACGCCATCGTTTTCAGTGCCTTCTCGCGGGACGATGTAAACATGCGTTGCGTTTCACGGCAGAGCGCAAAGAACTGCCACTTCTTGTCGGTGGTCGTATCGATCTGCTGGCTTTTCTCCATCAGTTCCTTCAGCTGACGCATCATCTCACTCCCGGTCCTTTCGAGCACCCGTTCGACGATGCTACAAAACCGTTTCGCAGCCGATCCGTGCTGCCGGGGAATCATCGGACTGATCAGCTTCGTAAAGCGCCATTCTTCGTCCAGCACCGCCTTCTGGTGACCCTCGGGCACCGTGTCCAGTATCCACTGCTCGCACAGCTCCAGGTACAGTTCGAAGATATTTCGCACCGTCTCATCGAACAGCTCCATCTGGTGCATGTATCGATCGAGCTCCTGCTCCCGCTCCGATAGCGCCGTGTTGACATGTTTCTGGAAGCGCTCCCGATGGATCATGGCCAGCGTTAGACCCTCCTTCAGCTCCTTGATGTGCTGCTCGAGGCTGAGCGGGTTCGGTTGCTTCGGGCGCGTTTCCAACCGCATCTTCAGAAACTCGTGTATCACCTCGAGCGGTATGAGCGATAGAAACAGGAACGCGGACACGTACGACGGCAGATTCAACTGTTTGGCCTCCTCACTCCACGCACCGTACCGGCGCAGTTCGATCTCCTGTTCCCGCTCGAGCGGAGGCTCGATGCACGGAACGTCTTCGGTATCATCAAACAAAAAATCTTCCTCCTGCTGTCGGCCCGGCTTTTCCAGTGTCAACTGTGCCTTCCGCAGGACAACGTTATGCAGGCGATGCAGGAACGTTAACGATTTGCCCAGTCCGCGTGTCTTGAGTACATTTTCGATGTATTTTCTGAAGAGAAAGAAATCAATCAAAAGGTAGAGGTAGAACAATGGGTTTGTCGTTAAGAAATGCATAGTTACATAACAAAATATCACGTGTATTGTTTTCACTGATGATGAGGTTAAGTACCCTAACTAAAAGAATTTCTCTTTATTAAAATGAAGTTGTATAACAAGATTTGCAAATCGCATTTTAAAGTAATCATTATTTTTGAAAAAAATCAAAACTAAACTAACTATTACAAATTATAAACAATAACTGGTGTACTGGAAACCGAAAAAATCTACTGTAATTTTAATCTGATGCTGGTAGTTCCTATAAAACTTTGTTTTCTTAATCCATGTTTCGATACACCTACCTGTATAGGGCATTTCCCATGCCGGAAGCGCTATGCGCCGACAATTCCGTCAGCGTGTGCTCGTTGTAGTAGTTTAAATTGTTCATATACCGTCCGTATTCCGTATCACCCGGAAACGAGCGCTGCCGGTTCATGGATAGATCGGAAAAGTCCGTATCGTCGCTGTTAACGCTCTCGGACGTGCTACCACCCGCCCCAGCACCATTATCAGTGAAAGATCCATCCTCCGCAAATTGTACCCTCTTCGAGCAGCTGCCAACACTCGAAACGGATCCCAACAACGAACCTCCATGGGGAACTCCACCCTCGTGGGCACCGCTGTCCGCACTGCTGCCACTTTCGTCCTGTATCGACGATGACGTCGATCCGTCCACGTTCTGCTCCATCATGGGCCACTTGATCGATGATTCCTTTTTCGAGGACGGGCCCTGCAACCGTGCCAGCAGTTTGCCCAGGATCAGCAGCGTCATCCGGTGCTGCCGGGTCATATTATACCACAAACACATCGCTTTCACCCGATTCACAAACGCTTCACTCTGGTACACCGGAAAGGCACTGCCCATCGCACGGGACGACGGAAATAGGCACTCTTTCGATTCGAGCCGCAGCAGCAGCTCTTCGACCTGCTTCATCGCGGCCGTCTGCATCTCGAGACAGTCCTTGCAGTACATTGAGAGACAGCCGAAGCAGAACCGATTCTCATCGCCATTACTGCTGCCGGCGGTCGTGGCCGTAACACTGGCCGACTCAATGCCACTATCCACCATGCTGCTCGTCTCACTCGCTGCTCGCCGCACCGCCGACGGTTTGCGCTGAAACTGGAAGCGCATGATTTCATCCAACAGATCGCCGATTTCGTGGCGCGCCTGGCACAGCAGCCGATCCTGCTGCTCGATCGAACGGTCCGCATGCCACGCCTGCAGCTCGAGCCAGATCAGATCGTTCACGTGCGTCTGCCAGAGACGTTCCTCGTTCGAGAGCACGCCGGATCGGGCCGCCCGCTCCTTGTCCACGCTGCCCAGCTTTATCAGATCGGAAAAAGTGGCGTGAAAATTGATTCTATTCTGGGGAATGGTCATCTCGGACGTGCGCAAACCGGCACCCTCCGGCGGGAAGATAATGTCCCGGTACGATGCCGGTGGTGCTGATATGCGACACCCAACCGGGCGGGACGTGACGCTCATGAAGCGATTGCAGGATTCAATCAGCGTTGGAGGAGCAGCCGATGCTGAGTTTACTCCACCGGAGCCACCAATCGGTAAGGGTAAACTTTCCGCTCGTTCTTCCAACATCGGCCCCGCTCCCGTACCGTAATTGGCAGACGAACGTAGCGGTAGGCCAGTGGTAGCGGCAGCCGACATTTTCATATCACGCTCGGAATCACGGAGCAGCTGCGTCGAGCGTTTGTCGGTGCGCACTTTCTCTTCGTTGTTTACCGGCTCCATGATCATTTGGTTCAGCAGCGCACAGTCGACGGTATTCCGACGATCGGTACGCGGCCGTGCCAACCGGCCACCGGTACGCATCTTTACCGTCCCTTCCCTAGTGGAGAATGAAACGAGATAGAGAATGAAAACATTGAATTAACTGCGACAATGGGTTAGATGAAATACGAGTCTAGCAGTGGATCCAACGGGTACGTTATTTACATTAAACAACCGTGAAGACCCATTCAACACAAAGATAAACAAGATAACCTCACTGGTTGTAAAAAAAAAAAAAACGAGCGTAACAGAATGCTAGATTTTCACGATGATTCATCCATATACAGGGTAAGAAAAGCATATATTATTCTGCTGATTAAAAGTTAATCTAAAAGTAATTATATGCAGCAAACAATGCTCTTTAAAGCGCTCAACTTTTTCAACACTGTAACTGCACCCGCCGTCGTTTGTTCGTTTGCTTGTGTTAGAAAAACTGGCATGATTTTATCTAATCAACACCGAAGAATGCATTCCGATCCGTGATACTCTATACACACTCTCGAGTCTCACACTTTAAGTGCGCGAGTGTGCGTGTGTCCACTAATGCGTGTCCGGATAGAGCCGGTTTAGGTACGCCGTCGTACCCACATGGTGCAAGATCAAAGCATCCTTCGCACCGGAAATGTATATTATTCAACGGCACTACTCACATCCTTTGCTTGTTGCTTCGGTGTTTGATCTTTATGCGCGTCCGTGGCGGTGTACTCCCATACTGGTCGGCCCACTGACTCAGCACCTCGTCGATGGACGATGCGTGTAACGCTTCTTCTAGCTCCTGCGACTCGGTCGAATCGGTGAATTCCTCCCCACGGAACTGCGGCGTGGCGCCTCCGGTATTGCTGTATAGAAACAAGATACGAGATGATTAGAAGAAACACACGAACGCGGAAAAGCGACGGGAACCTTTCGCCGAGACGCACGATACGCACGATATGAAAACGGGGTGCAAAATCACTACAAACAAACTAAACGCTTGTACAAAACTCAAACCTAACCTAGCCCCCCATTGGCAGTGGGTCGCAAACACGTACTAAAACCACGGGCCACTCGAATACACCGGGGTGGCGCAAGGTTCTCTCTACACTAAAATCAAGACGATTCTTATCTTATCATCAAACGCTAGGCGAAAAGTTGATGCCCACCGGGCATCACCCGAACCCCTGGGTTTATGTTTTTTCCCCCACATTCCTCGCGTTTGCTTTACGGGCGTGTGTCCGTAGGATCTATTGTAATGTGCGACGGTTAAATTACACGCTTCACATCACATTGGGTGCATTGGGACAGTGCAAAAAAGCGTGCTGATAAGCCGGAGTTGCTTAATTCTTGGCTATGCCGGCAGTGAACTTTGTCGCATACAAAACAAAAGGGGTTTTCCAGCCGTTTACGATGTGATGAATAAATACCGGATGGTAAGGTAACTGTTGTTTCACAAAGGAATGTTGTGGCATATTGTGATTGCTTCGATTGAACCACATTTTGTATTAAGCAAATAAACTTCAAGTCCTATACACACGTGTAGTAGGCGTAATAGGTCAGGTTTCTATAGCAATCCCTGGAGGATGTATGCTACATACTTCGGACGAGATAATTTGCCTTGACGTAATGGCACTAACGATAAACGTTCAACAGGGCAGGGCATGCCAACTCTTTCCCATGATTGTTCCGTTCCGAACCGTGCGCGGTTCGGTTGCGCACTGTAGATGCGACGTAAACCAACACAGCTGTGCTGGTGCGTCAACACATCGACACGTGTGGCCGTGTCCACGCGTTAATCGCTATCTAGTATCAAGCCGTTCGCGACACTGTATTACTTCCCGCCGTCCCATCCCCATTTAGAGGCTTATCATTAATTATACAACACGATACAATACTCCTACCGGCCACACCATCACACTCGTCTTAAGAAACTGCGATTGATTGCTTGCCCGTGCGATATGGCATCGTATAAGTGCAGGCCGTGCCGCGATTTGATGGGATATTGTCACTGACCTTTTCTCACTCGATAAGCTAGATCGGAGCGGACAGTGGAGCCGCGTGCCCCTAGTATTTAATTTAGTTCTGATGAAAATGAAGCGATAGAGAACCTAACCGAACCGTTTTTCTTATGTGACGCAAAGGCAGACAGAAGTCTGGCGACGCGCTTACCCCGACCACTGTAGCAAGGTATTTCGCTAATTGTGGCGACAAACACAATCGGTAGAACGCGTGATTTTTATGTATGCGTTGGTATGCGTTTCGTTTCTGCTTTGAACTATGCTGACAAGGTGGTTTTGGGAGTTATTTCAACACAGTAGCCTTATTATACACGCAAAGGGTCTTTTTTGTTTCTGAACGCGATCGAATTGCACTTTCGTCATGAAATTTTCCGTTGCATAAATTTCCCCCCTCTGGAGGCGCGCCGCCGCTGGGTATCGCGATAGTCGTCAATCGAAGCACAAACGTTGCTGATGGGTGAAGTGATTTTTAGGGTGATTTAAATGCCGTATTCACTCGCACGTCACGCACACTTAACGATCGTTCGTATTTCGTTTGTTTGTTTAGCAATCATCTTTCGACAGCAATCGAACGTCGGTTTCCGTCTGGTTGGTTCCGTATGTTGCGCGAAGAGGACACGTAGATGTTCGACGATCACTGCACACTCACCTACAAACCGTTTCGGCCCCATCGCTATCATCTTCTTCGTCGGTGCTGAAGCCGATCTCAATTCCGACGCGCTGTTTCCAATCTGCATCGGCCATACCGTGCGGCAAGGGTGCTCCGGTGTTCGTGATGACGACACAAACCTCGGCCTCCCGTTTCTCCGTTCCTGTGCTACTTTGTCGCCGTCCACCGAGTCTGCCGTCGAACAAACATTGCAGCAGCCAACCTGTTGGCGCGCACGGGAACGACAGAAAGCTGGATTAACTTTGTTCGCTACTACGCGTAAAGGGCAGCGAAATTAACGCAGTTTTCACATTTGCTTTCCACCACATGGGAAACAATATGCTACACGGGATCACATTTGACTGCACAACCACTTTTCCAGCTGGCTGATTTTGTTTTGACACACCGCAATACAAACAGCATCTTCCTTCGGCTGTCAAATAGCGGGCTGCTGTCAGACGCATGCTGGCAGTTCGTTAATAAAGCAATTTAAGAACAAAACAAAAACAGTTCAGGCACGTGTCGTTGACCCTTGGAAAATTATGAAAAATGTTCGTTGAAAATTTTTGCAAACGTACTAAGTTTTTATTACAGCAAATGTAATATTAAAATAGGATTTTACCAGCAGTTTGAAAAATGTGCTGTGCGTAAAAATTACGCATGAAGAGTGTATCTTGGATTAAATAGACTTTAAAAAACTTCAACTTTACAAACTTTGTCTCGTTTCAACCAAAAGCAGATAACTGACTGGATAGCAGATAAATTTCAAAACAGATTTCTAAATTGTATGAATTTAAAGATGTTTGCCACAGGGTGTTTATTATCATGCCACATAAAACTGACAGCATAACGATTTTTAGCGCGTTTTACTTTATCAAGGATAATTAAACGAGCTTCGTTACAATTATAAATGTTAACGATCTAAACCAAATATGTTTTACTCATGTACTTTTACCATCTTTACGAATAAAACATTAAATTTGAACGTTTCTAACAACTTCCAACCGCCGAACGTGCATTCAAGGCACATGCGCACGCAACCGTTGCTATGCCCGTAAACCCCATAAGCATTCATGTTTGCTCACAGATTACTCTGATTGGTTCGCACGACCACCAATGGCAGCGATTGTTTACTCCATTTTTGGTTACATTCCTTCGTCCGGCAGGTGCCGTTTCGCGCATCCCTAACACGGCCGGTGCATCCCTTCGCATCCCTTTGCTTCACCAAAGAGTGCTCCTCCTAGGGATCGTCAAACGAGCAGCATAAAATGTATCCCCCACACCGGTGCTTGTCTCAGATATAACGAAACGGTTCAGTCGTAAAGGTCGGCGTTATCCTTCCGCGTTGAAACGCCTGCAAACAAATCTGTGATCGACATGCTCGCGGAAAATGGTCCCATGGCCGCCGAGCTCCACCTGCCATACAGTGAACCCGTGTCATGTGCGAGCACGACGATAACGGCACCGCCGATAAACCGACCGCTTTCGCCGAGAAAATTTTTCGAACGCCTGTACGGACACCTGGAACGGGATAACCGCGCCAAGGATGTCACCGGAAGTGAAGGCACGCGTGTCACGGGCGCCACCCGGAACGACACCCAAACTGCTAGCGACTCGTGCACGCTGCTGAGTGAAGTGCACCATTCTAGTGATTCGCAAAAATCAGTGTCCGTGAGTAGTTCGATCAATTCCGCAAGTCCCCGATCGTCGCTAGCGGTAGACGTCGAGGACGATTCGTCAGCGGATGCCAGTGTCTCATCACCACGCGAGATATCGTGTGCAAACCATTATGCATCTCCTCCGGAGTATCCGATGCACGGGTCCGGTGGTCAAAGTTTTGGATTTTTTGGAACAACTCCTCCAGCCTGCATGGTACCGGTTTCGGGGCAACATTTGTCCCAACAGACCGGCGGATTGCAGCAACAGCACGGAATGGCAGCATCCACCTTCTTCTCAACGACGGGCGGCTACGGAACAGCTGCATCGTTTCGTCCTTTCTTTGGTATCGCACACGATGGCACGCAACTACCGGCGGGATTGTCCGCCTTTCGTAAGTACATTAGAACGCAGTGTGCTGTGTGACTATACAGACCAGCCTACTTGAGTGTTCTTCGACATCAAAAATAATAATTAGTTTAACTCAAGTTATAGTGCCTTGTAAACCCGTTCATCATTTGAATAATCCTCCGCATTGTCTATACTAAGATATTCTTCAATTGATATGGTGATTCTAAAATAATACGATAATCACTAGTTTCGCTTGCGTATTCAATATCTCACACACTTTTCAAGGATTATTCTTGATAGACAGCATTTCACTTTCCAATTTTCCAATTTCATTTTTTTACTACCCAACATAGAATTCCTTAGTGGTAACACTTAAATATCATTAGGAACTATTGCAGAATTTGGACATAATTCAAGTCACGTAATACATTGCGTTGAAAGGCACGAATTTGATGGAATATAATTAAAATATATGATTCATCAATGGTTCAGGAGAACCATCGATATCAAAAATGAACACAGAATATTCCGGGAATAAACAATAATTTTACTATTTCTACGATTTTGCAACAATCCATATAAAAAAATCATCATTGAAATGCAAACTTCGGTTTTTCTCGAAATTGATGATCGGTACAATTTCCTGAGAAGTTTTTTTTCTTCATTTCTTCGTTTAATCAAGTCGTTGCACCCCTATCATATGGCGCATAAATCACCATTGATCCAACACGATCCAACACAAATTCTGTCCGAACCGAAAGTAACGGATTTGACTCGTTTCTTTTTCCCCCTTTTTTGCATGTTTCGAGACGATCACTTTCCAATCACCCACCGGTAATGGATAAGTTTACAAATCCCAGACATATCCTGACCGGTTAATACCTTCTACCGCAAACAAGAAATCAATCTTGCTCCCCTCCTCGCCTGCTGTTCGGGGATCCGTTTCCTCCTATACCTGCGTCCGTGCGTTCTGAGACGGTCATATCCAGTAGCTTCCGAACCATATGGTTCTGGTTTTTTTTTCTTTTTAGTCCAAGTTAATGAACAGACACACAGGAAGGAATACATCGCGTGGAGATGTCGTAATTTTTATGGCTTATTAAAAGATTACACAAAACGGACCGGGCGACCCCTTTCGGCTGGTCAGTCAGTCCGTCGACGAGTGCAGCGGCAATCCCATGATTGAGCATTTTTTTTCGTTTTCCTTTACCTTCCTGATGGTTGGACTTATGCAAGCTGTCTCACCGTGCGGAAGGTGGTGCTGAACTGCCCTTTTGCCGAAAGGGCCGCAAAAGTCAACGAGCCCGCCTCGGTCGGCGGATTCTCACAGCGCAAATGTAGCAAAGATGCGAACGTTAGGCACGTTAGCCACGCCAAAGGGGCAGAAACCTTACGAGTATGTGCGGAATTCTTTCAGAACCCCACACCCCAAAACCCATTCGAGTGACCTCCGATGCACCGATGATACGGTTGCGCCCGGACGCACCGATTATTAGCCGAATGTCCTCGAACGCGAGGGTTGGGGGGGAAGGCGGCGGTAGCGTCTCAGGTTACACACCAAACTGATTTTACCACAATTCGCACCGCACACACGAACCGTTCGGGGCGGCTTGAGGTTTCGTGCGTTTCATGAATGGACGTAGAAATTTTGGGCTGTCTTGTCTTATTTCACTTCTTTTGCTTTGGGGCGCGATGGGATTACGCGTTCTGCAGCTGTACAAGCTGTGGGACGCCCCAGCAACGGGACGCTCTTCCTACGCCATCGGAAACGTGTGACAAAGGAAATGCATTTCCTTAATATGCAAAATGGAAGTGGATATTACAAGCAATTTCAATTCCGCACAAAGAGCATATCAGCGCACGGATAATTTCACCGATTTTTTAAGGTTTTTATATACTACACTTCACTAATACTTTTCGAAAGGAGTGATTAGAATTAGAAATTCCAATGAAATATCGGTGCTATTCACAAGATTTGATCGGAGTATTGCCAGCGTGCTGATAATTATGTCGAATTTTCGATTACGAATATATAAGGAAAATGGAAGATTTTCTAATAATTTGGTTAAACTTCTCAAGAAAATCAATGATTTTTTTTTAATGATCCTATATACCAAGTTTTTAATTTGTTTACCAAAACAAACACGGCTTAATTTTAATGTTTCTATGTTAAATGTTGTTATACGCGTTTTCGCATAGGTGGTTTAATTTTTATTCTATTTTTAATGTAATAATGTCTTAAACTGTATGGGCTTAAACTGTATTTTAGCAATAATTGCTAAAATAAAAAATGCATTTTTTTCTAGGATCAGAAATGTTCCTATTTGCCACAGTTCACAGTTCATTTGCCGTTCATTCGTTCATTTTGACTGTATATTTT
>JXWZ01004730.1:0-17933 GCA_000956215.1 Anopheles farauti No. 4 | reverse complement strand
ACCAAATTTTTGTTCGTTACCCCGCGAAAAACGGTAAACTTTTACCGAGCTCAAAATGCATGAATTTTTCATTAATTTTCTCCCATGCCTAGCGATTCTATTGCGCAAAAAGTCAAGGGGTGAATGGAGGTGGTTGAAAATTTCTATAGAAAAATAGCAATCAATTAGAAGGGCGTGTACTGAAGCCAGAGAAACGAAAAATTTGCACTTTTTTGTCGTTTTGAGTGCTATTGTGTAATCTAGTTAATGGTGCCTGTACAGGTTTACCCAGCCCATCAACCCCAACCGATGGTTAGCAACCATCCAGAAACGATTGAGGAATGTCTATTATTTCTCAATGGATGTATATGATTGCACTACCGTCACACACTTTAATGTGATTTCAACTCATCCAAATTTTGAAAGATCAAGCAAACAAAAAAATAAAATAAAACGAATGGGGTATGGGAAACGATGGAAAAACAAACGATACCTTAAATGGAAAAACCAAACATTTCCAAGCCAGGCTTTGAGCAAACAACACCGACAGATGGGAATAATAATCTGCCTATATTACGGTTAAACTCAAACTAAAAAAAGGACCTGCAGAGCAAATACGTCTACCGCGTCTACCGCCCGCTACTCGCGCAACCCGCGCAATTTGTGCTACACTGCAGCAATATTTGTGTCGCGGAATTTCATTTTACAGTTTTATTACACTTCACCGAAACATCACACATCTGCCGAGGGGGAGCGGGAATTTATGGACCGATCATAGAGTGCGCGATCGATTTTTGTGCGTTTTTTTCTTTGTTTTTATGTGCTCATATCACAATGTCAAACATTTTCTACTCGGTAGGCGTTAGGAACGATGGATGGCTACGTAATGCAACGCTATGCGGATGGAATAAAATTATTAACCAAATAGGATAATAAAATTCAGCAACATATAATTCGCGACAGTTTGTGCAACATATTAATTGTAGTGTAATCGTATTTGGTATCGTAAATTTATCACACTCTCCACAAAATCCGGATCAGTGGAGATTGTAATTTATTTTTTGGTGTTTTTTTAAAATAAAAGTATTACACCTAGAAGTTTTTCATCCCTGATTCGATTTACAAAATTAAATCATGCTACTTTGAAAGTATGCTAAGGCCTGTATGTAGGTAATAAATTAGACACCACGATTGCGATAATCGTGCAAATTGTATACTTTTAATTCTGATTAAGTAATATTTATTGGATAGGAATAGAAGTTGGAGTTGAAATTTATTGCATAATTTATTCATAATGTCCACACCAATTTTAATTTCACAAGCTAAACGAGATTGAGATTGAAAACTCATTTCGACGACGTAATACGTTAAGCTATTTTTAGTGCAGCATCACGCTGGGAGCCACGTAGATTCAAACATTCAATTACCAGCTGCCTTTGTTATCATTCAACAAATCTACATTATAATGTCAAGGTAAGGACGAAATGGCGCCTATCCTGTGCGCGCAGATTATCCAGGTGCTATGACATAATAAAGGCCCTCAAACGCTCTGTCGCACGAAACGAACGGCTTTCTCTCTCTCTCTCCATCACCAGAAACGTGAATCTCAATTCAGCTTTAATTAATATCTTATGAGGTGTTCCTGCCACCACCTTTTTGCGTTCCTCACCGTGCGCAATAACATTCCCCAACCTTTCGTTAAATCGAGCGGCTAACCGTGTCAAGTGAATTGAGAAAAAAAACTGGAGGAAGGTTACCTTCCTTACATCCAGAATGGTGCCATCCGGTGATGTTTGCACGAGAGGTCCAAGTGGCGACCAAATGAGGCGATGTCGTTTGCCTGCACTGCACGGCCTCCTCCTTTCTAGCGTGTTTGGATAGCTTTTAGCAATTGAAGTACGCTTACCGGAGCGCGTTTTCGTGGGCTTGAAAGCGAAAAGACGTAAATCTTTCGCTGTTTTTGCTACGCTGCGGCTGCTCCTACTGGGTTTCAACTTCCAACCCTAAGACCTGAGGCTACCACAAGATCGGCTACACAACGGTTTTTGCGGCAGCAAAGAGTTCGACAGTGCTTCGAATTTTGATTGGTTAAGATTACGCGTGGTTGTTAAAAATATACCGATCGTTCTGTGCGAAAAAACTCAATTCACCTCTACTCCCCAGTGACACACAGACCAGAAGTGAGGATTTTTGAAAGAGCTTTAGAAATAGTGTTCGTTCTTGATTATAAAAAAAACAACATGATTCGTTGCTGCGCTGATCGAACACAAACCATCCGGAACGTGCTGCCCGTGAGTTGTTGTATCGCCCGCCCCCCATAGATGGTTTTCTGATCACGAAACATCTCCAATCTGATGAGAAAAATCGTTCCCCCCCCTCCTCTCTCACAATCCCCCAGGGTGTGCCATGTGCCTGGGAAAATCGCTCCAATACCACATTTGGCGATTCGTTCCCTAGAATCGTTCCCTGGTTGCTGGTTGTGCTAGAGCTAGCCATTTTCTCAGCACACAACAAACACAACACAGCAATGAGATTTTGGAGTAGTACGTGCTCACGGGCAACATATTCTAGCTAGCCATCGCAACATTCCATCGAACAAATCATTCACCGTTCTTCGAACGACGATCGCTCGAGCATAGGAATACAAATTTAAAGCATTGGTTTGTAAACGTGCGGCGCACACGCTGAGTGCACCGTCACAATATGCTGCAGGCGAAAATAATTCCTGCACGTGGAACAGTCTTTTGTGTTCAGAAATGAAAACGAAACACAACACGCTTCACACGAGCCTGATGGTCGTAGGCATTAGCCGGCGCTTCTAATGGATTCAAAAAAGCACCCGGTGATCCTATTGACCGTTCCAGTTTCGCTCTAATGGTGGCGAAAACCACAAATGGATTTCGAAACGGAAAGCAAAGCTGGTATTGTCCGGAGCAATAGTTTGCTTTTGATGTTTGCTACAAATATTCGAAAAATAGGTTTGAGACGGTAGCAACATTTCTCAACTCAACATCATTTATCGTTTATCAAATATTCTATTGATATTTGTAGGTTACATTAAAAAAAAAAGTTTTATGCATTTTATCATTATTCGTATTACTAACGTCCATTGGAATCAATAAGAACTTTTCTAGGCAAAAAAAAAAATAAATTCGTACGCACGATAGGTACCCTCTGTATCCTCTGCAGTATTTGAGAAGATGAGAACATCCAGCAAAGTATTATCAAAAGGAATGGTATTAAATTTCATCACTCACAAATTTTCTTTGCTCTTTAAACCTTTTGTTGATAAATAAAAATAATAGATAGTAACAGGTTGCACGCTATGCTCCTAGAGAAATATCCAAAAGAGATGGAAGTTTAATAGATTAATACACAAAGAGCTAGTTGTCACTCAGCACGCTACAGGTTACTTTGCGATGAATATTTTACGTGGCTAGATGCAACACGGTGACTGAAGTGAAAAATAAGCCATGTAATATCAACAACGGCATCATGGAAACACAGCAATATGATGACCATCCTACCCTGACAGGCACGGACGAACGGAAGGTGGTTATAGCAGGTGGCTTTTATACTATCCCTAGCCCCGTTGGTGGATAACGACTCCAGCTCCCAGCACGTCCGTAGTCGGGCGAGTTTTGATGTGTATTCAGCATCCTTGGCCCGAGCCGGAACGCGTTTGGCTAATGGGTTTGCAGCACAAAGGAAAAGCTTCATTAAAAATAAAGCAACAGTAATGAGCCGCCGGGATGCGAAGGATGCTGGTGGTACAGGAATTTAGCGCCACAGCACGTATAAAACGCATTGAAACAGCGGTAGCCTCCACCTTCCATCCACAGTATTCGACGATAGCAATTCGAATTGATTTATTATATTGTAATGATAGAATTACGTGCGGAATATCAATTTTCGTGCTGAAACCGGAAATAGAGAAAAAAAACCTCAAGCGGTTGTATCGGTTTGTGAGTGGAAACCACAAATGAATGTCGATCAAACGGCCAATTGGCAGGAGAACGAAAATGTGTGTTTGATGCATAATAATTACAGCTGCATTATGTATGCCACCAGCGTTTGGGTGTTTGGGATTTAGAAATTGATGAGTATTAGAATTTTACAGTCCCAACTTAAACAAAAACTTCCCTCTTTACACAGCTTTTGTGCTGACTACGACGGCTATATCGTGACAGCGGCAAAGGAACCTTAATATATTCTCAACCGCATTTGTACAGGGTCACCTGATGCACATGTAGTGCCAACACATAGCTGCTTAACTGTTCCACGCTGACTAGTGATGCAGTAGTGCCATCATTAGACGGGCGGCCCCATTGGTTTCCGACCGTCACCACAATGCTGCATGCATTACCGACCCTGTTGGAGATCGTTAGTTTCTGAGTTGGTAAAACGCAAACGAGCCAAGTCCCGGTACGAACGTGGAATATAAAATTTCAGTCGACGAACGAGAGCGGCCCGATAGAAAGTGTGAGCTTCGTGGTGGAGAAGGGAAATGTTTGGTGACACCAGTTAGTTTGCTCCAACATTTAAATTATATATTTTTATAAGCCGCTCTTAGTAGCTGCTTAGATTAAAAAATTTTATATCCAAGCTTTACGATAAATGTTTTTTATATATTTTAAATTTTCCTTTCCAATAACTCATTAAAAAAAGAGAAAAATATATTTGAAAAGTACATAAGAATTAGCAAACAAAACCATAACAAAACCATAAGACATAATTCTATAAATTATTTCAAAATTTTTCATAATCGATTCATTATTTTCAACATTGCACATCTCCATTACTTTCTCCAGCACCCAATACGAAGACGGTACGGTTGTTCTTCCGGCAAAGGCAAAAACGTTGCGAAAGCGGCACAAACACACCGATTGTGGGTGGAATATTGCTGATTTCAACCCGGCTAGAGCGAGCTACCACGTTTGGTGCGATGCGGGGACGGGATTTATGAATGATCGGATGTCTTATTATCATTCCATCGAAGTGTCCCATCGGCAAAAGCGTTGTCTAGCGTGATCGCTTATGCCCGGGGGCGATTTGAGGCAATCGTGCTTACGTCAGTCACCAGTCACCGCCGTTCCCCCCCGGATTGGGTGAAGCGTGTTGCGTGCAAAGTTAAGACGTTTTTGGACGAAAAGTTAAGCATTTTTATGCTTCACACAACATACACAGATGTTCACCATGAGATGAATTCATATCGTTCGATAATCGACACACCCTCTTCCGGAATTGCGAACGGAGATACCTATCAATGCAACACGCATACACACATTCGGTCTCTGGTTTGAATTTTCAGATATTGCGTACGAGAGGGGAGTTCAATAAAAATGTTTAATACTTTCCGCAACATCCCTGGGACGCGGAGGATGCAGGACGGAAGTACAAAGCTGATGACAAAACACTCCATACAACGGAGCTAAGAGGATTATGGACCTATTTTTTTCTATCGCTAGGGTTCTTTGCAACGCCGTGCCACGTTGGTCGGCCGTTTGATATCACAGCTGCACACACGTTTATTAGTGAGCTCGATCCTAACGAGAAGTAGAACCATGCACATGTAAAAAACGGGATACCGAGCGGAAGAAACCCAATTAGTCGCGTAAACGTAACAAAAAAAAACGAGTTTGAATTTTACGTTTCTTTTCAATTTCTTGACAATATTTTGCCATGCGGAAGAAATACGCTCTGAAAAGGCGATCCAGCCTAATCGGTTCATTTTTCTACCGTAATCACACACAACCTCGGTTGTGCCCTGTTGAACACACGCTTAAATTAACTTCATCCTTATTCGATAAACCATTCGGTACGTTCACCCGGGGGCGAATGTCTCGTGAAGTTACGCGAACTGATCCGCTAAAACTCGAGCTAATGGAACGACCGTTCTACAGCAGCACCAAAATAACCGATGTGTCCCTGTTGCCGACGAGACAAACAACTCTCCACGACGATCCGCGCACACATACTCGATAATTGTTTGACAGTTGTTTGTGTGTGTGTGTGTGTCCCCGGAATGGGTTATTGTCCGGCTTCGATCGAATCGTTGGAAACCGAAAGCTTGCTGAATATCATCCGAACTAGAAAAAAGGAGTGGGTTTGTGTCTGTTTTTGGCAACAGCACAAAAAGGATACACCTCACCAGAACACATTTGTCGGGTCTAATTTATGGCCGATGGCAGAATTTGGCAGCATTAGCATACATATTTCCGCACGACCACATTATGCTATGTGCGAACGAAGCTCAGCGCAAAAAAAAAACAACATCGAGCTGACACTTTAAGGAGTGGGCTATTTTTGGTACGAATTTGAATATTTAAATAGGACACCGTTTCGACTATCTGTCTTGATGTTGGTTAAGAGACATAAATAGCTTTGGTAAACATTGGTTAACAGATATCATCGCGATTTTAAAGCATTGAAAAGTGCATGAACAAAAAGTTATTTTCGACTCCCAAGGCTCTTAAGTTCAATGGTGGCATATCTCTAATGTGTTCTAGATCTGCTCGTTAGGTAACAGATGAAACAACCAAATTAAAACCATTCTACAGTCGCAGCGAAATGCGTGAAACACATCATGATGTTGGGCCATTTCTACCAAATGTGAGTAGTAGTCGCAGCAGTAGTAAAACAGAGCTATTACACAGCGAACCGTGAGCCCACCGGTCGTAAATGATGTTTCCATCTCTAAACGAGTTCCAAATGAACTTCCCATTTCGTTTGCACCGCACAACTAAATCAAACCGAATCAAATAATGCTACTTGGGCTTGATCCTTACATCTCGCTCACTCACGCAGCATGAGACGTGAGGGAGACTCCGCTTTCCGCAAGGTACCAGTGCGGAGCGCTCCAAAAATACCGAAAATGACATTCACGATGGGCACGGAACATCTTGTTCGCACAGCTCACATCCTTCACATTTAAATTCGGGAGATCAGCGGCCCGGGCAAGGCACGGCAAGGATGGATCCACCGCAGAGGAAGGCATCAAATAACTCCTTCATCGAGTTGAACCACCGTTGAGGATGTGGACGTCTTTTGTCAGTTGGAAGGCTTCAAAGCGCTCGAGGATGTTGTTTTTTGTTTTCCGCTGCTGCTGCTGCTGCTCCTTCAATGTCGCGGCAGTGACGCAAGAGCTAGAGAGTTGAGTGATGCATGGATGACAGAAAAAAACGTACTCTCTGCTGCTGCTCCTTGAAGGAAATTCAATCAGGCATCCAATCAATGTGAATAAAATTGCCCCCACCGACGTGGAGTGAAGTGGAGCTTGTCGACAAATAACACGAAGCATCCCCTCCAGATATATTGGGATGTGGAGAACGGAACAGGCACCACACGGGTATACGACAGATTAGCTTTCCCCGTCAGCAAAACCACAAATCTGTTGCAAGTCGTTTGGAGCTCGATCGGGTGACTTGCTATTAATAAGCCTAAGTTCTCGAAAAGTTCGATATGCGATCTCGTAATGAGGGGCGAAGAGCACCGGAAATATCTTCGAACTGTCGTCGTCTCCGAGCAACTGCCATTTGACCGAACTTTTCAATCGGGTGCTGTTGCTCACGAGCTTTAGCGTCGAGTTTGCAATCAATCGGAAATTTCAAGAATCGTACGACTTTTTTCTTGCGTTCCAGCATCATTCGAAACAGAGGAAGAAGTGATAACAAATTGAATTTGTCATCTTGAGCGAGACGACCAAGTTATGGGCGAATAAAGCGAGCGAGTAAAATACAGCCAAGTTTTGGCGTATTTCGTTCCAAATTCCAATACATACGAGGAATATTTTAACACGGAGGATTTTACGCAGCAAAAAAGGTAGCCAGTTCGTCCAGTTATGGGTGAATAAAGCGAGAGAGTAAAGTACAGCCAAGTTTTGGCGTATTTCGTCCCAAATTTCAATACATACGAGGGATATTTTCACATGGAGCACTTTACGCAGCTCAAAGGTAGCCTCTTTGTTTTATATACCAACCAGAATGTCAGCTGTGGCCTTCTCTTTCTCTCTCTCTCTCCAAGGGGAATTGTTATTGATTACGATTTTTGGGTGATTTTACTGGCAACCGGAGCGTTTCGATTGCCGATTACAGATAATCGTGGTGCTTGTCGGTAATATCGGTTCTGCCGAGGTGTGCCGAGGTTCTCGGGATTGTGTCGACCCTCGTTTAAAAAGTTGGCTACGAAGCTCGTTTGCTGTTACCTGCACAAAGAATTAGGTTTTATTGATTTATTGTAACAAACGACGTATTAAGGGCGAAAGTGTGCGCTGTTTTAACAAATCTGTTCGTGCCACCAGTGGGGAAGCGAGCAAACGATATCGTAATGAGCCGTATCATAATAAACAATCGCGCTTGGGATTACACAGACATTGCTAAACCATATTGGAACGATTTCCATCCGATGCTTCCCCGCCAGCATTTGGAAGTCATTAGAAGGTAACGCACAAAACATTTGTTTGAATTTGGCATAATTATTATAAAACGAACCCAAACGAATCCCATCCTCCTCCTCCCCCAACGGGACTGTGAAATTGGCAAAGGAGAAAATTTGGGATGAAATTTGCGAGCACGGTTTTGCAAGATTCGCGATCCTTCGCTGGCGGCGATCGGTCTGAGGCAGATTCCAATGCGCGGACGAACGGAACTGTGGCCGGTTTTGTATAGCGAAAAGTTTGTGCGCCCTGGGCAGCAAAATAAAAAAATAAACTTCCCCAATTGCCGCGAGTAAATACGCAAGACGCATTTGCTATTGGCCGATTCACTTTGCAGGAGGACGCGGTTGCGAGAAATGCTAATCAAAATTTAATTAACCACATCCAAGGGCAGTCCCACCAGCAACAACATCAGCTAAGTAACTAATCTCGGGCATCGTTGGATGCGCTAACACGCAGTTTACTCACAGCAGAATTGATGAGAAAATTTGGGGGACACGCGCTTACGCATTACAGGGTTTAATGGGTTTATGCAAACGATAGTGTATTTGACTAACCCGGGATGAAAGCACGCCGGCTGGATAATTAAAACGGAACTAATCTATTTTATATATTTCATCGCAACAAGAAGGTTCATCGTATTGATTGTTTTAGACTGTTTTTTCTATGTTTTAGGTAGCATATTATGGAGGTTTTTCCTGCTTTTATTTCGATTGGGATACCAAATTTCCCAAACAGCTATTCTCAATTGCGTAAACACATCTTTCTCAAGCACAACTTCAAAAATCGTAAAGAGTCACGCCGTGGCAATTAATATGCCTTCAAGTGATAAACACAATTTCCCATTCCACCCACAGGTTCGCACGGTAGTTTCGAAGACTAGACGAAAGCGAACATCTACATTCTCCTCAATTAATTAATCATGTACGCAAAAACGACGCACGCGGATGAGATTCGATCTGGAATATGCGCTGCTAACTGCGTATGAAATATTTCGTTTAATGAAAAAATCATCAATACTCTGCATCTTTATTGAAAAACATTGTTTCATGGGACGTTTGGGGGTTGATGTTGTGTTTTTTATCGCGAGAATCGCTTAGAGGCCTTTGGGAATAGTATACCTTTCAATACGGGTTCCAACCGCCACAACGCTTCTAGGTGCGAAATAGAAGCTTTTATGAAGCATGAAAGCTATCGCTTTCGGGGAAAGGGAAACGATAAAACAACAAACTCAAGTTCCCGTACGGCAGGGTACCAACCAGTGAAACCCGATGAAAACATATCGACCAATACAAGCGCACACGGACTAGCAAACATAAACACAGCATCCTCTCTTCGTTTTAGAAGCTAGCCAATCATCCGCACTAAGCGGATTCGTGGAAAATTTTAGCAATACACGGAAAAACCATCCGTTATTCTCTTCTTTCCATTACATCTGTGTGTATCATCGTATGGAAGCGACGTGCGAACCATCAAAACGGGCGATGGATTACTACATACACATACTCGGTGGTGTAAAAAGGTTTTGCAAACGTCAAACCGATGTCAAATTAATAGGTCTGTTATGAAAAAAAACGACGGTTCAATCTGAGATTTATTATTGAACAAAACATAGACGAGTGATGTGCATTAAGAGGCGGAAAAATAACAATCTAAAAAATATAATGATCCTTAAGCTACGAGATTGGAATTGTTTCAAACATGAACATGAAAAAAATGTGCATCTGAAGAAAATTAAATTTCAACACATTTTTCAAATTGTTTCTCTGCCTCCAAGGTCTGTGATATTTCCTCAGCGGGTATCATTTCGTAACACATTTTCCGCTCAACAGGTGATACGCCACTTGGCTGGATCGCAATTATGATGGTGCAAAAGCTAGAACCACACCAAGACCGACAGCAGACTGTAATGATGCAAACGTGAACGAACACACAAACACCAACCTAAGCTGCTCCCGTCAAACGTTACCAGGGCAGAAGGAAAGGAAACGACCCAAAGCGGGCGGAAAGGCCGACGGCAGCGACGACAATTATGTTTGCATCAAATTGCCAGAACCGAAGGATTCGCACCGCCCGTGTGGATGAGGACGGCAAAAAAGCGGATATTTAGGCTAGCCACAGAACGCGGCGGCAAAGGCTGAATCCTTTTATTACATCCGCACGAACCATTAGAATCGACAGGACGCAACGTTTACGCTTCGGGGGTTTGGTCTAGGTTTAATGAAACACATCCATGGTGTGCTCGGCAAAAGGTCGGTCATAGCCAGTTTGTCGTTCGTTATCTCATTTTGTCGCGTCCGGTCGCGCCCGACTGCCATCAGCCTGTGTGGCTTCGGCCACTTGATCCTAGCCACAGTTTCCAATTTCGCCAACGCAGACGCAGCATACAGTGGAAATCGGTAACCTAAAAATAGACACAGTAACCCGGTATCCGGCAGGGAGTATCGTCACCGCTTCACAAGGGAGCATCGGGAAAGGCTCATACTACGGTGAAAAACATGCAGGACTTTTCTTCCTTGCAAACCAAACACCACCAAAGGCAGGAAAACACTGGTCTGCTTCTATGGCTCTCCAAATAGCCAATTTTTAACATGCAAAAAATATCTCAAACGTTGTTGGAAAGGATCCATCTTCCGCCAGGGAGAAAGAGAGAAGTAAACATGACATTGAACGCAAAGAGTGACGACGTAAATATTTCCATTTTTAGTCAATGATCAAACACATACACAAACACAGCCACACCCACGTAAACAGGGGAGACGAAGGGAGGTGAGGAAGCAGATGGAATTAAAATTTCATCGCCTGCGTCCATCAATCTTACACGCCCCGGCCACACGGCCGAGCTAGATAGGAGAATTGTTTTTGCGTTAATCATAAAACTGTCGGAAAGAAAAAAACTGCACAAAAAAAACCGAAAGTGAAAAAAGGACCGGTTTTCCCATCTGGGATGGGGGAAGGGATACAAGTAATGAATGAAATTATCCTCAAACGAAAAGGATTATGTCAAGCTGATCAGTTTGAGTGTAATTTAAAGGAAGCGACGAACCCATCCTTGCTGCAGTTGCTTCTGCAATGGGAGCGAGACCGAAACCTTTTAGGACACGAAAATGCGATTAATATTTTGCTGGTGAAAACTTATCGTAACTTTTTGGAGTAAGAAGTTCGACAGTTCGGACTTTTATTGAAGATACTAACGCCATCTGTGATAAAACATAGCAAATAAGGATAACAATTTTGCTCCATCGATTAGAATCGATCTAGTAGCGATTAGTGGCACGTTGCCGTACTTGCGATATTTCATAATTTTTGCTTTATCAACTCGCACTGCGCTTCGACGTTTCCTTAATTCAATAACGTAAATACATCAAACGTCGACTAGTGACAAAACCGAGGGGTGGGTGTGGTGACTACGAAAACTACTCGATTAATCTAGTATTTCATATTTTGCTTCCACCCAGCATTTGATGAGTTTGTTTTTCGATAAATTATGCAAGTAGACGGGAAAGATATGACATCCTTCAGCTCCCTCCAAACACGTTGGTCGCTGGTAGACACGTGAGATGATTAATCACCTCCGGGGCTTCGACCCCCAAAAAGCCATAATGATCGAATGATTACGCGCGCTGCCGCTGCGCTCTCAAATCAATAGGATCATTCTGTCATGAAGGCGCGAGATGTGGCCAGAGATACCCGGCGACCCGATATAAAAACATGACGTTGCTTGTCGGAATAGGATCCGCTGCGGATGTAATGACATTAGTGTAATTGAATATATGCGTTGCGTAGTGCGGGGACACATGCCGACAACACCGATGGCACATTATGTTGCCGAACCAGCTACATGAAAACTCACTTCATTACACGTCATCTATGGAGGAGGAGAATTTTGTGGTGGTGCAACATGTATTAGTTGATGATTTTGCGCGCAAACGTGCTCGGGGATCTGTTTTCACGGGAATATGAAATGTTTTTTTTTCTACCACACACACGCATACAAATATTCGTATCAACAAAAGCAAACTACCGCCACTAGCCGAACGTGACGACGCTTGGGGTCCCAGAAGAAAAATGGAAAAAAATATCGTCCAAAGTAATGTAACTTTTGTAACGCTTTCAGTTATACAATTAATGTCCCATACAGTGTTCTTTTTTACCTACCCTTCTTCCCATACCCATAATGTCCTAACCTTTCATGGGACAAATTGTAAGCCGGGCATTGAATGTGTGTCATTTGGACCCGTTCACTTCAAATGATTACCAAGTAATTAGTACGCAGAATTGCCAGCATATTATTGCCCATGCTCAATCCTTCTCCGCGCCTTCTCGGAAGGTTCCAATGAGATAAAAATTACACTCATACCATCAAAAAATGCTAATTGGACAAACTTAACTGGTAGCAAAAACGTAAGAGAAGAAAAGCAACTGTCACCGCTGGGACGGGACGGGAACGAATTCGACAGTTTAATTAAATTTGTTGAAGCACTTACATACAAAACGGGGGCAAACCACGAGAAGCAAACTGCATTGCAATCGTTCCGATAGAGGAAGTTTCAAATGGATTTCAAATATACAATACCACAGACAAGTTAGTTTTGGATGAGTTTTAGGGAAAGAGAACAGATATTAATTCCAAATCCTAACAGTTCTAAGAAAAACATCTCTCAACATTCAAGTTCAAAGAAAAAATTGAAAATAATAACTAGGGCACCTACGACGGGTTTCAATCTAAACTCTAGAAATTGTTCGATATAGTTATACTCTCATTAGATCGGAACCATTTATTAGGTGCAAAAAAATGGAAAAAACATATCGACCGAAAAATAAATAATTTAAACGAAACTGTAATCAAACATTACTGTTGAGTGAGGTAACCTCCCATGCGTTTTGCACGTGACAGCACCTTCCCCCCTGTTGTGCTGTCGGTTTAATGCGAGTGCGAAAGCGTATGCGTATGTTGTACGTTCTGCCAGTGGATAGTAGCTGCTAACATTGAGAAATTAATTTCCACCTCGTTTAGCCGAGGAAAAGTATTTTTCACGTACAGCAGCACTGACAGAAGCGAGCGCCAGGATTATACCATAAATAATGTGTGGGCATAAAAAGCTTAACGATTCTTTTGGGATTGCGTACGGGAACAAAAAAGAAAATTTAACCACTTCGAGGCGCATGGGTAAAAACCGTGCCCCGAGGAATATGAAACGAAGAAATTATTGCACCAACAATGACGATGATGACGGGGACTTTAGTTCGCTCATTTTTGAACGGTGACTTAAAGAGATTAAAAAAGCAATCTTCATCCCACATCTCGTTGATATATTATTCCAAGCGTCGCGCAGCCCCTCCCCCCCCCCTCCCCCTCCATTTCCCTCGCCCAGCGCGTGTCAGGATTTTCAACGTTTGCTGAATACTGTCAATTTTCTATGTATTTTCCTACGGAAAAGGCGTCCGCATAGGCCGGCCGTGCTTAGCCATGGCGTTTCCGCTGAGCGACGATGATGACGGCGGTAAATGGAATGTGTTTCCAGCGTAAACTGGGCTAATGCTGTCGGCGGTGATAAGAGCACGTTAGGCATCACCAACACCACCGAGACAGACAGCAGCAGGTTCAATAACAGTGGCACGCGAGGTCGGTGGTGGTCGGAGGCGGTGGTCGTGGCGGCGTTTGTCAACAACGCCGGTCAAGTCTGGGTTGGGAACAACACTTCAAAAACTCGAAGTGGAGGACCGAAAATGACAATGCCAAGAAGAAAAACGAAGTAAAACAGCGAAGATAAGATTCCCTTTCCATTCTCCACCCGCACCATACCATCTTCGCTTGTGTCATTCGCATCGGGATGTATTGATAAATTGGCTGGGGTGTTATGGTTTTCTTTTACCATTTTGCGCATTGTCAAACCGCGAGGGATCGAGCGGCGAGTTTGTAGCGTACGCTAGGTGAAGTAATTTAGCATTGTAGAGCTATTGTTCGATTGTAGTAAGAAACGGGAGAAGCAAGTTAACGAAAACAAAAATGACAAAAACGATTTGACAGATAAAAACTTTTTGACAGATCTCAAAAACTATGGCGTTCGAGCTGCGAGAAATGACGTTCCGCTTGTTGGGATGGGAGGAAACTTTTGCATGTAACGTTTCACGAGCTGCTTAGAAAAAATTTACCTTATTCCCTGCGGTCCTGGAATTCTCTAAATCAATTAACACAAATTTATAAAGAAGTTTATCTCAAAATCTATAGAAAATCCAGACCTCTAAACTTCTTCAATGATAAAAATTGCTCCATAGTGTCGCAGACAAATGGCTCCCTGTGCTCTGAGCACACCAAGTCCGGGTATCTAAACGTTTCAAACGACAAGGATGCATCTTTCCCTGGGAGCAACATTCGTCCAAGGTTCTATAATGCCATCCAGCAACGAACATGCACACTTTCCATTAAGATACTCTGCTACTGCGTGCAGGAAGTCTCCTCGCTATCTGGTTCTTCGAGGTAAACGATTAAATGTGTTTTTTTATCCTGCTTTCCAACTACTGGGCACACCCTTCAACAAGAAACCACGATACCGTGCGTGAACTACATTTATCCGTAACGTAACGTCTTGACGTCAGTCGTCAAGTCGACGTTCCGATGAGTTTTCTGTTCCGTGAGAAGCGTGTGTTTGTATACAACATGACCATCATCATCATCGTCATCACCGGTCTCGTCACCTACTCACGACCTGGTTCGTTTGCGTGTCCTGCTTTTCTGCCATAAGGTCCGGCAAGGATACGTCTGTTTGCTAGTGCTGCATACAACAATTGTAAAACGCGCAATATGCTGATGAAAAGTGGTGCTGCACATAAATGCGAGCAATTTTCCGTCTGCCGTGCGAAAGTGACGAGCGCGAACGTCGCGTATCAAAAAAGTGTCATTCCCGGTTAGTACTTGGCCAGACCCAAGCTCAGGGCTGTCAAACTCAAAATCGCTTTCAATGCATCAGAGCTTTAGAGACCGGGAACGAAAACGGTCGTATGTACCCTTTTGTAATAAACAGCTCAAGAGTCTTATTTCAGTGCCTTCTCCGCAACATAAATTTCAAGTCATTTTTATAGAATATAATGTAATAAATTTTAAAACTAATTACTTGGCAAATTGGCAAAAATGGCAAATTTTTCAGCAACGTTTGACAACCCTGTTGCAAATTGGAATCATTATGTGGTTTCCTTCGCCGAAGAACAAAAGGGTGTAAATATGCAAAGCTCTCATATTCACGCTGTACCGCATGAAACGAGGTGATAGAGGTACCTTGCCTGGTAGGTTCTAATCATAAGTTTTTTATATCTTTCTCGTGAATTACGTGCAACGCTTAAATCCATTCTTTGCAATCACGGTAGCAGGTTCGCCCCAATTCTCAACCGCGTCCTCGCTGGCAACGCACCTCGAAACAGCAGGAATCATTATCATCACGCAGAATGACCGGGAAAATCTCAACAATTTCAGTCATCCGCAACAATTATCGCTCACAAACACACGCACCATGAAATGCTTGCTCTACAAACAGTAAAGGGGAAAAAACACGAAAACACGTACCGATGTTCTCGTTCTCGTGTTGCGTCCGAACGCACGTGAAGTCACGCCACGTTCGGAAGCGAATGAATTTTAATTACGCTCTCCTGACGACCATTTTTTCTTCCAGCAACGGATACCAGAACAGGACGAGGAATTGAACACACCTCTACACACCAAAGGGAAAGAGATGCATTTTGTGTGTTTTTGCTGATGTGGATGAAGCGCTGGGAAGCATTGCTTCGTAATTATGAGGCAACACTACCGCCGCTTTGGGTGATATTTTTTTGTTTACCAAATTTCCGCAACAATAACTGCTCCAAAGGGACACCATCCTCTTCTCTCCTCTGCGAGAGAATCCAACGTTGTTGAAGAGGAAGCACTGCACAAACAACTCGTTGTACAGCGTAGTTCGTACAGCTGAGATAAGAACGTGTTGTATGCCCTTGGGATCTATTATATTGGTGCTTCAGCCTTCGTATTGCCCAATGGTATTGAGTGTCCAATAGAGGGACGGTAATGACTTTAATGGTTAACAATTAATATCCTCTCGCACAGGCTGACCGACAGAGATTTGATTATTTGTGTGATTTAAATATGAAACGTTGGCATGCTTGAAAACAATAAGTTCTACAATATTCTGTTATTAATGGAATAAGTTCTAATGAAAATAAGATATAATATAATGAAATAAGAAAATAAACTTTAATGGAACATTTACTGGGACCAGATAGATATTGTCCTGATTGCGAATTATAAGGTAGAATCATCATTAATTCTTTTTATAACTTCGCTAATAATCTCCAACAGTTTTTTGTATTCCAAATAAAATATTGCGTGGATAAACATTTCCGGCGGTGGTGTGTAATTATTGTTTCATTATCTCCTGATTGTTTCTTCATCCGGTGACTTATTTTCTAAATCTGCAGAAAGAAAAAATACATTGATCCTGCTGAGAGCAGGCATAGCAGAAATAGCAGACCTCGAGATGCCAGGATTCGGTTGGCACGCACGTTCGAAAAGCTCGTCTCCGGAAGTATACTGCTGACGTTTCGTTTCCCGGGGTGTGTCCGTGTTGTCATTTTCGGCCCCAAAGATCAAACACAAAAACACAAATATCCAGACGGCCCAGTGACAGACGTTAGAGCATAAGACGAAGCGACGAAAAAAAAACACACGAAAGGTACGGAAAAGAACCGTAATCACGGTAATCTCCAAGGAAATACAGCCTGGTACCGTGTCGCTTTCAACCGGTGGGCTCGCGAAGGGAATGACGCACGAAAAATATTGCATTCTAGGTTCGTTCAGGGTGCAGAAAGGTAAATATTGTAAAACCTTTAAATGAAATGGATTGCTTTTGGGGACTTAAAAACAGAACACACCCTGAATCAACAATCGTACCATATTGCTATTATGTATTTGAAACATTTGTCGCATATACAACACATTATACTCAATTTTTATTTATCTGTTCAACTGTTTATTCCACAGTTGGAAAAGCCCGTTTGAATAAAGACAGCTAAGGGTTAATCTGCTCGGGGAAAACCACCGTGGTCGTCCAGTGATGCGAGTAAAGGTAACGGCAGGTATTCATCTAATAAAACAACAACAGTGACGCTAAGCTGCTCATGGTGTTTCCATGGTAGCGCTGAGAAACCGAAACGATGCTACTACTGCCCTTCCATACTCACAATAGTCGTATGCAAGCTAGGCACGCGTTCTAAGCAACACGTGACTAATACTTTCCCAGGCGCTTTGACGAGAAGCATCTTAGTGCAATGCTCGGTGCATGTTACATCATGTAATGCAACATCACGCCTCTGGTCTTTCGTTGTACGGACAATTTATGGGCAGATTCCGTTTAGAATTAAATTGGCATTACGGCACAAGTGCATAATTCGAGCAAATATGTTTTTTTTTCGTTTCCACAGAAGGAATACACATATTTTATCAAAGCACATTAACTTTTATTAAAGCAAAGAT
>JXWZ01004728.1:0-35815 GCA_000956215.1 Anopheles farauti No. 4 | reverse complement strand
GGGGGCCACTCTGGGAGCATCAACAACTAACATTATTATCATCATTATCATCGTTATTGCCTTCAGCACAGTTCCACAATCCTCCGATAGAGGACGCTCCTTTACACTGCTCGCATACTACTCTCACTAAGTTAAGCGTTCGTTAAGCGTATCGAAAACAAAAACACGGGCACCCGACTGTTGTTTGCACCAATACGTACAAAAGTTCTACCGAAAGTAACAAAGTGCAGCGGCGTAAAAGTTTTACAAAATCACCCCGGAGGCAAGCCTGCCTCCGCCCGGGGGGAGAGGGGTGTCGCAAAAATGCAATAAAATGGACGGCATTTGTAGGTCAATAGAGGTGGATTTTGCTAAACGAAATGTAGACAGTGTTGGTCGTGAAGAGGAAGGGCGGTATGTGCGGGCGGATAATTTTTTTACGGGACTTGACTAAACTTTTGTGCAGGCAGGACAGTCTTTCCGCACCCACACCCCGGTTTGTTGCTGAGGCGGGTGGCTTTCACTATTTGCCCTTCACTTTGGTGGCACTGGAGGTAGTGGGACGCATGAAGCCACTGGTACGTCGGGATGTCACCGATGGCTGCTGGTGATGGCCTGCGGTGACCGACTGACGTCCCGAGGGTGAGGGCGTTGGACTTACGCCACCTCCAGCGCCACCAGTACCGGATCCGGTTAGGCTGCCATTGCTGGTCGATTTGCTTCCGGTCGGTAATCGGCCAGTGCTGGACGACGCTCCGGCTGAATGCAGCTGATGGTGGTTCTCCTTGGTCGCCGATTTGGGTGGCGGCTTGCGGACGACGGTCGCCGTTGGACCGATGCTGGAACCACTGGAGCTGCTGCGACTAGCCGGTGCTCCCCGCTGCCCAATGTTACCGGAGGTGGCCGTGGCCAGTGGACGTTTCGAGGGTGAACTATTCGCCGACAGTGTCGTGGACGTTGTGGTAGAGAGCGGAGAGAAAGTTTTGGAGTAAGCGGTGCTGGTAGCCGGACCGGAACGTAGCGGTGCCGGAACTTTGCGGACCGTGTTCGTCGACACGGCGCTGCTCAGTGACGAACGGGACGAGCGGAGACTGGTGCGTGAGTTGCTCCGTTCGACGTCTTGCGCTTGGCGTGCGATCGGACGGAGTAATGCGGGCGTGGAGCCACTACGGCTACCGTCGCCATCGCCGATAGTGCCACGTCGCATGGACGCTGTTCGACGCTGCAGGAGATTCTTGCTCACGGGAAGACTAGCCGTGGGTGCGCCACGCAATGAACGGCTTCGCTCTAATCCGGAGCTTCCGTTCTTGACCATCAGCAAGCTGGCCATGCTGGGGCTGCTGGTGCGTGTGGCCGAAAGTTTGCCGTTCGTCGAAAGGGGAGCCAGTTTGGAGGCGGTGGTTGTCGCCGGAGACGCTGTCGCCACCCGTTTGCTCTTGGTGTCCGAACCGTAGTCATTGCAGGACGATACACTGTCCTTGCCCTGGGACGGTGTGTCCGACACGAGACTTTGCGTCTCCTCAAAGCCCTCATCGTTGAGTTCGTGCGTCACGGCTGACGCACCCTTCGCGTGCTGCTGATGGATGTCCTTCGTCGGGCTCCAGGTGCGCTCGGGTGTGGGAGATTTTAGACTCCGGATCGCTTCCCGCACATCCTCCTGGCTGATGCGGCTAATGGTGCGGCCCACCTTGCTCGCCCGGTTCAGTACGGCTTCCGCGTGCGATCGCGGTGATTCACGCCCGTTCAGGGACGTGCTGCCAGCGGTTTTTCCGCCCACCGACACCGACGTCGTCGATGACTTTAGCTTGTCCTGCCAGCGCTTCAACCGTTGCTCCTGTTCGTGCTTGGCCGGATCTTTGCCGGACGGTGGTACGGTGGTACCGGTGGCGGTGCCCAGCAGCAGCGGACTCTGGGCTGCACTGTCGGGCAGTGAACCGTCGGGCGATGGTGAAGCTGTGGTGGCGGTGGTGGTTGTCGTCTCGTTTCCACTACCCGCACCGGACGCACCCAGATCGATCGGACGCTTGAAGCGACGTGTCCGTCTGGCGGACGAGAATCGATCGAACTGACCGTCGCCAAGCACTTCCGCACCGGTGCTATCGGCAGCCGACGATGAACCCTTGCCGGAATCGTTCGCCAGCAGCAGCAGCGAGTCTTTCGAATCGCTCTGGCTTTGGTGGTGTAACCGGCGACAGGATCCTCCACCCGAGGCAGGACCGATACCGCTGGCACTGTTACCACCGACATTGCGCCGAATCGACGGCGGTGTCTCAATGTTGTCCGAGTCGATTTCTATCTTGTTGTTCGTCGACTCATCGTACACGTGGTGGGCGCGGCGTGTGCGCCTTGGTGGTGGTGCCACCGTACCCGAACCCGGTGACGTGGTGGTGCTGGTTGTCGTTTCGCACCCGGGCAGTGTCGCCGGTTCCGAACCGCCCACCGAAGTGGTGCTGGTCGTGCTGGAGGATATCGTCGAAGGCGTGCCGGCGGTCGTGTGATGAGAACCGTGCTGCTTCTCACCACCACCGATCGGGGGTTGGCGAATGTAAATCGATTGTTTGTGTTCCTCCTTTCCGTTGATGTCAGCTACAGCAGGAGCTTTGCCACCGGATGTGGGTGAACCGGTGCTATCCGGTGGTGACACACCCGACGTATTGTCCGATCCACGGCGGATGTAGATCTGCAGCCGATCCGATGGCGGTCGTTCGCCCAACGATTGAATGATGTTTTTGCGCTTGTCCTCCTCCAGAATCGATTGCAGGTTCGAGCTTGGGTTGGGACCCTCGCGTGATCGCTGCCGCCGATAGCGTTGACCGGACGGGTCATCGCTCTCCGTGCTGCTGGTAGTGTTGAGCAGGGATTTACGCCTCGTTGACTTATCCGCATCCGGTGAGGCCGCACCTAGTGTGTGTGTGTTTGTTTGAAAACATTGGATATTTAATATTATTGCCATTGGTTAGATCCGAACAAAAACTTCACCCACTCTCCTTACCTGTCAAGGCCTCTATCGTACCGACAACGTCCGTCTGCTCCAACGATGTCCCCGGACGCCAGTTGGGGTAAACGCGCTTGTACATCATCGGTCCACCGAACATTTGTTGATCTGACGAGGGGGAAGGCGAGGCAACCGTCGCCGGGCCCTGTCCGGCCGGTGCGACGATCCGCGGAACGCACGCGGGTGGCTCGGGTGACGTCACCGTCGGTGGTTTCTCCTCCGGCAGCGGGTCCAGCTTGCTGCCCCGATCGCTTTCGTTGTCCGTTTCGTACGAACGCCGGTTGGCCGTGACGCGCTTCAGCTTCTTCTTGTAGTCGTCGTTTTGCCGCTCGTCCTGCTCGTTGGCCTGCAGCCACGACTCGATCTTCTGCCGCCATTCCCTGGAAATTCTGGATCGATAAGAAACCGCGCACCGTACGGGGCCCGGATGCAAAGCGTAAATGCGTACGAAAGCGGTAATATGTGTGTGCGTATGGTGGGGATGAAGGCGACGACGTAGGCCGAGAATAGGCGTACAATAAAACGAGCAGATGAGCAGAAAATGAAACACGGATATGGTTAACACAAGAAAGTGAAAGTTAGAGAGATAGCCATACAAAAGCAGAGCATCCACACCCACAGCAAGGACCCTTACACCAGGATTGTTCGTACCTCGGTTTGTGTTCTTCCACCGCGAGCGGCTTCTGTTCGGCCAGTGGCGACGGTGAGCTCGGTCGTTCACGGTCCGCACCGAACTGTACGTTCAGCAGATCGGGACGCTTCTTGCTACCACTGCCGGATCGTGCACGCCGTGCCCATGATCGGTCTAGGCTACCGTACGCGGCTGATTTGCGCTCCCGATTGCTGCTCTCGTGCCCGGACGAGCGCAGAAAGTCCATGAGATTACCTTCGTCCTCCTCCGATAGGACCCGGCTGCGGCGTCTCCGCAGGCTACCGTTGGGCGTAATGTCCGGCGAGGCACACTCGTCTCGCATCAGCAGTGCGTCTCCGTTGCTGTTAAACGACCCTAGACGGCGCCGGGACATAGCTGGACTGTAGCGCAGATCGTACTGCGATGCATCCAGCAGCAGACTACCTTCCGAATCGGACACAGGTGTGCCAGGTTGGTTCGCTGGAAAGGGGAAGGGGAAAGATCCATATTTATAATAATGCAAAAAAAACACATCAAAGTATGCTTACATTGCCTTCTTCGAAGCGTTTCTTCGCGCTGCTTCCTACGGAGCGTGGCCTGCTCTTCCTGCACTCGCCGCTTTTCGTTGTCCTTGACGGCGTGCTGGAACTTTTCGCTGAAGTTGTGAAAAATCTTGAAACACTCCTCCATCTTGAACGTGGCCATATCCTCGCAGAAGAACTCGGCCAACTGGAGACGCATCGCTTCCAGCTGCTTCAGCGCTCTCTGAAGCATCACCACGTCCTGCTCTGCCGCCTGAAGGTGCGAATGATAAAAAGAGAGGTACAAGTAAGAAGCCGATATACACACAGCGCACGGCTTCGAGGCTTACGCTGAGGAATTCTTCCATCTGGAACTTGATATCTTCGTCCGTCTTCGGCAGCTCGATCTGTTTCTTGATCTTTTTGATCCGATTGTCGATGGCGTTCAACTCGTTGCTGATCTGTTCCACCGTCGTTCTGCAATGAAAACGAAGCAAAAGTGTTGCTTTAGTGCACTCTCATGTTCCCGCCACCACACGACGTAGCGGACGCTTACTTGGTCGCGTTTTCCAACATTGTCAGCTGGCCGGGGAACTCCAGCAGGGCAGTGTTTTTCTTTTCTGCTTGCAGTGCCACAAAGTGTATCAGATTCATGCCCGGTTTGTTCGCCCGAATGTCGGTGAGCTTCTGGAGCGAGGACAGCTTTACACCGGCCGCGTTGCCCGCATATCCGCCGGAGTTGAGGAAATTACCGGCCACCACGACCATATACAGCACCTCCTGGAGCGGTTTGTTGTTCATCAGATCTGCAACGGTGCGAAAAGTGGAAGTGTCAGTCAAAGTAACCCGGAGAAAGATGTTCTCCAGCGGACTACCATTGTAAGAACTTACCTTCACCAGCGTACAGCATGGCGTGTATGTTAGGCTCCAAGTACATCAGATTCGCCTTGAATTCTTCCTTCAACAGCATACTTTCGATTCTTAGTTTATAGCTAAGGTTAAGACAGAAAAATAACAAAAATATATAAATAAACACTAAATGTCATTTTACAAGACGCGCGCGCGCGTTTACAAGACGTACTTAGGCACTTGAACCAGCTGCAGCAAGAACTTTTCCGCATTGCCCAGTCTACTATTGTCCCCATCGAAGGCCCGCAGCATCTCGAGCTCATCCACCTCGGGCAGCAGCTTCAGCAGCCCGCGCAGCTTCTCCGCCCCGATATCCTCGTGCTCACCGTTCCGTATCAGCTGTATGATGTCCTCGTTCGACGTGCGGAACTGCTTCAGGAAGATGTTCACGTTCAGGCTGCGCTTCCCGTCCAGCAGCGTGATCTCGTTCTCTTTGCGTGATTTGCGTGCATCGGGCATATCCGTGCCGTTGCTACCGTCCGTTGCGGCGGACCGATGGCCGAGCTTCGGTGACCCTTGCGTTTGCGTCTGCAGACAGAACAGACCCTCCATCTCGTCCCAGTTGAGGTCGGCCATCGGGCTGTCCTGGTGCGAATCGGCCACGATCGACCAGATGTTCTGCTTGCCGAGTACCCGCTGTGGCGGTATTTTGTTCCAGTTGATCGTCTTCATCTTGGCGCGCGGTACGGGCGTCTCCTGCTGGGGCAGCGGTTTCACGATCACGATCTGTTCGTCGGGCGTTTTGGAGCGTGCCAGCGAGCTGGCGGCGTTCGACGGCGCGGACAGCAGATTCGGTGCCGGCGGGGCCGGTGGTGCTGGTGGCGGCGGTCCTCCGGCCATGGGCGGGGGCGGTGGTGGCGGTGCGCGTCCAGCGAGTGGTGGTGGAGGCGGTGGCGGTGGTGCTGCTCCACCACCGGGTGGCGGTGGTGGAGGAGGTGCCGCAGCACACTGCAGCGGTGGTGGTGGCGGAGGTGCTGCTGTTGCTGCTGCCACCGCCGTCGGACTGAACGTGGTGCTCGGTGAGGGCTGCAGGGAGCTTCCGATCGATGGGCGCCGGGCTGGACCACCGTTCAGATCGCCCCGGCAGTGGGGACAGGTGAAGAATTTCTGCACGCTCGGGGCCCTCAGCAGGCGGGCGGATGCTTCCTTGTCCTCAAGCAGCGTGGCACGATGCACAAGCGTTTCGGCCGTGTCCCAGACGATGTCACTGATCTGCTCCTTCGGATCGATCTGCAGCAGGTGCTGGAGTATGCTAAGAAATGGCGTTGCTTGCGGTGTGCCGGCGACCTACGGACAAAGGTAAGGACATTTATTCACCTATTTCTCACAGTACACAGCGTTAGGGGTAACATTAGGATGCCCTTTAAACGAGCCGGGAAGGATTAAAACGACAACAAACGACTTTCAATAGTTGACCTTGTACAAACAGCAAACAGATAGCGCGCACACTGCAGACTACTAATGTCCCCGCTTTTATATTCCATCCGCATCGTCCGGCACTAATGAAAGTGAATCCTTTTATTCGCATCTTTCTCTCTCCACAGCGCAAACGAAACGATGCAACTCAGCTAATGTAAAATTCAACGCGACTCAACACCACCAGGGCGAGAGGACAAGCAAGGAGTACATCACAATTCTCCATCCCCGACGCTAAGCCACTGCAGCAGGAGCTACTCCGGTAGCGTATCATCCCCGCCTCCCCAGTGCCCTGCACACTTACCTGGGCTAGTATAGCGTTGAAGACATCAAGATGCGAGTTCAGATCGATCCCGTCCGGCACCTGGAGGCTCTGGGATACGTCGCATTCTTGCTGCTCGTCGAACACCTCCAACTGGGAGGCAATATCCGGGACGTTGCTGGCCGTGCGCCTGTGAACGAAACGAGAGGACACCGTAAGCAAACACCGCCGAACCGTTATCACCATCATCGACGTCTCGAATGCACGAAGTTACACCAAAAAGGGGGTGAGCTTGAAAGGTCAAACACCACACCAGCTCATTTACCACAAATCACGCAATTTTAGATCTCAACTGTTGGCCAACCGTACGCCGAGACTGGAAAGCTTCCGACGGCACAGCTCACTCAGCTCCTGCACGATATTCATTAGCTGGCGCGGTTTCGGGGGACGCGTGTGTGGTGACCGACTTCCGGATGCACTTTTAGCGCGACAGGACGCGGGAAGTTTTGGTGCGGGATTCACGCACGGTACGTGCGAACGATGTGACCGAATGAAAGGTTCCCGAAAACCGACAACCCCCTGCTGCACAATCGACTCGTATCGCTACCGAGCTGTCATAATTCGTCGAGCGTAGGTTTCTAGTTTCTTTTCTGTTTTGGGCTCGCTGGATTCGACCAACGAGCGTTCTATTTTTTAACAATCCGATTGAGGGGGTAGAGGGGGGGTATCTGAAAATAGCTCCCACAGACGTAACGCACTCGCGTGGGGAACAGAGAACTATGCGGCAGGATGCGGTAAACGGAAAGGATGCGAAGCGCCTGCTTCCCTAGCCTGGACGCGCGCGTTTGTAGGGACGAGGGAACGCTGCGTGGAAAGCGTGGAACTGATGGTCTCACTCGGGCACCACGGTCTCCTCTCCGTCGGGGACGAACTACTCGGGGTGAACTACTGGTACGCGACTACTGCTGCTGTCGTGATTACCGCACGCTCTGGTGTGTGCGCGGCCCTCGGCGAGAGCTTTGCTTCGTTCGCACTATTGGGTCGGTACACTGGTGCCGATGGCAAACGCCGCAACGGCGTAGGCAACTATACGGTCTCTTTCCCCCTCCCCGGTGGTGATCCAGACAGTCGGGTGAGCTTTTTTCCCCGAGCACTCATCCGTCCATTTGGAACCATTGATTGTGGAATCAACTCAGGACTCATGTGGTATGGCCTATGCCGTTTGCCGTACGGTCGGCCCATCGTTCCCATCGTTCGGCAGTCTATAAAGCGAACGCGAAAAACATCTGATTGCCACCACCGGTTCGGGGGAGATACCCCGCAAAAGAGAGAACAGACAGAGAAAGCACGAGCACCGTGAAGCACTCAGCAAAAGCTGCAGTTCAAACATCGCCGCCCGCCCGGCTAAGAGCTCTGGTGGTCGGCAGAGCGTTCGGGGAGTTCGTTCGAGCACGTGTTGCTGACTCATGCGCACACTCGCTGTGCCATTTCTTTCGCGTGCTTTCCACTCACAGCAGCCCATGCTGTTGTTTCTTCTTCACCACCATCTTCTCCCGATACATCTCGCCGTCGTCTACCGCGTCGTCTACTCGCGCTTTCTCTCGCGCTCTTCTTCGCACGAACGACCTTCACGAGAGACAACTCTCGCCACAATCTCGCGCTCCCCATTTTCGATCCAATCTTATGTGCGGTTCGTGTGTGTCTTCCTAATCTGTAACCACAACAACGAGCTCCCCTTTACCGGCTTTTGTTTCGTGTGTGTGTGTGTGTGTGTGGGGGGGGGGGTTGAATAGCGAGATGCTCATTTTCCTCTCAATGAACAGGTGATTCACCAAACCTTAACCACTCCAACCAAGCCGGCACCGCACGCCTAGACCCACGTGCTCCGGTACTCCAGAACACCGGAACGGAACTGGAACACTTGTGATAGAGGGTCTGTTTTTCTTTTCTTCCGCACACACTAACGATTGTTATTTTATCTACCTTCTCGGGTATACGCGCTGCCATGACCCGATTGATACACCCGGATAGTGTGTCAAGATCAGTAGTGTCCATTCCGTGTCACAGTCGGAAGGAGGGATATTGTGCGGAACTTTCCCATCACACACGTTTTGCGTACTCGAGTGGGTTTGATGGTAAACAACCAAAACAAAAACACTAAGAACGTTTCCTCACTCCCACAAACAGAATTTGTTATCGGAGCTGACGAAGCAACAAATGAGAAGAACACGACTTCACGCTGTTTCACGTACACGACGTGACGAAAAATGTTTGGAGCTGTTTTCGGTGCTTATCATTACTCTGAAAAACCGAGTGTCGATATGTTTGTTGGGCAAGAACGGCGCCATCGGGGAACACGGAAGAGTACTCGATAGTGTGTTTTCGAACACACGTCTGTTGGACGTCAAATGGAGGGTTCCACCGAGGAGCCGCGACTCACGGCACACGACACGCGACACGATGACAGGCGGAGATTGATCGTCCTGCTAACTAACCTCTAAGCTTAGTAGGTCTTAGATTGACGCTGTACGGCTTTGTTGAAGATTCGTTTTAAAAACTGAGCAACACTTGAGAGACTGTCTTTCACAGAAAGCCCCCGAAAGCTTCCCGCAGTCAGTTGAGTTTTGCGAAAATAACGAACGAGAAACGAGTAGTAATCACTGACGCACTGCCTTATCGAGAATGCAACGTTTTTTGAGGCGAAAGACCCTTCGGGTCAAAGCCTCTCTAATATATATAAAAAAAAAAAACGTTTTTTGAGACCCGTGCGTTTCGCTGCCGTTGAAATCACCGTGTTTTGTTTGGTTCTAGTGCGACATTATTTTCATTCATATTGTTCACCCTTTGGTTAGGGAACGGTAAGTACGGCACGCGTCACGTAACGATTCCGCGAAACCAGCGTTGTGTACGATTAAGTCATTTAACTCATTAACCGGTTGGTAATTTCCGCCGATTATTAGTACAAAACACACACACACAGAGACTCACGCGCACGCACGCACTGTCACTTTCCGCGCTGCCCTAATCTATTTAACGGAGCCACCGTAGCCCAAGGGACTTCCTGTTTATCCATCTACTTGTCAGTACTAGAGAGGAAGCCGCCCACACCGCCCAGGTCGTTCATTGCTTTACGAGCGCGCCACATATAAACCGATTATCTGTCACTGATCAATCGGTTGAAGGAAACGGTTTTTGGCAAACCGGCACCGAATGAGTTTTTTTTTCTTTTCTTTACGGGGTATGGCGGAGGACTCTATCGTCCACTTTTTACAATTTTTATCTCACGGCTGGGCTAACGGTCGTAAAGCAATCTAGTTTTGGCTGATGGTTGTGTGTTCTTCCGCGGTAGGTTCCGGTCGGTTGGGTTGATCCGCTGCGCACATTCACTCACTTTTGGGAAGTTTTTTTGCTTTGTTGAGGTGGTACCTGCTTACACCCAGGTCCCAAGCCACTTACCTTAAATTATTTAATACTGGTATGAGGTTTAATCCTACAAAATACGAGAAAAAAAAACGAAACAAAGAATCAGTACACAAGGTTTTGGTTAATGCATCACATCGTTTAATGTTGTATTGTGAGAAAAGCTTTCTGGGTCGCAAAGGAGACCTCAATCAATTGGCGATTAAGATAACACCGTATAGGATCGATCGAATGAATAGCATCGCACTTCAATCACTCGGCTGTACGATTGCGCATGCACTCCCGAATGGGATCACGTACGCACGCACTCACTCACTCGCACCCCCGATCACCTACCTTCGACGTATTCACCATTCACCGCCTGCACTACCCCCTCGAAGGACGATAAATTTTGTCCGTCATCGCTAAAGAACACTGCATCGACCGTGATTTGTGGAGTTGTGGAACCGCTGACGCAACCGCCACTGTCCCCTAGGGGGCAACTACCGAACCCTACCGAGTGCAGGTGCTGCTGTTCCAACATGATGGCCATCATTCGAAGGGACGGCGGAATAAGCAGCACATAAACCGGCTGCGTCGAATCGCGGCAAAGTGTGCGGAGTAACTGCGCACCCAGGGCCGGGCCGAAGAAGCCACCGTCGGGGATGGTCCCACGGACGCGTAGCAAATCTTATCTATCAACCAACCCGCTCGTTGATTAAACAAGCCCGATAATAATGCTGCTTTCTCGTGTGCTTTTACGTTTCGGTTCGCGGTCGCACGGTACAATGGGATGGGCTGCAGGGGTTTTTTTTTTCGAAGGGACTTTGCTTTCCTTAATGTCAGACATTATTTCACAATAAATCAGGCACCACCGGTGGCTTCCTAATATCAGTTGGGAGGAGGGCAGAGGAGTCTTTCTACTTTTACCTTTACTTGCTGACCGTGATTTATTTGGTTTCATGTTTTTTTTTAGCCTCACCTACGCTCATCATCAATTTATCGAAAGGCGAGCTCTTATCGCATCATGATGGCGATGGCATCGAAGCTATCAACTGCAGCTGAGCGTTGCTTTATCGAAGAACAATCCCACCAGCTAGGACAGCTGGGGACGCGATAGCGATCTGTTGAGATTGCGGTGTGCACTGGCGACGAGCGGGTACCCCGCACGCGTCCTCGACAAGGTCGCCTACGCTGCCATTATGCGCATAGAGCCACATTCAGATAGCTCACAACTAAACGGCCGGGCTCGTCGGAACCGTAGCGTGCAATTAGTAGCATCATGCTTATCGCTCCGCACCCCGATAAATATCGTTTTGTTTACAAAAAAAGACGCACCTCTGGCAAAAAAATCCCCAAAATGTAATGGCCGTCCAGAAAGACTTTTCTCGCGTGTGAGACGTCTCTACGGGACAGCTGAGCGTATCAGTTGATCTCCTGCGGTGAATCGAACGAAAGAAATCGATAAAGCATTCCAACAATGTCCACACTACGAACCACTGTTGGAAGCGGCATTTTGGTGGCATTTTGTGTAACATGTTAATTACATCGTGAGATATTGCATGGCAAGGAGAACGGGTCTCCTAATCCCTCTGCGCTACTGCCAGAAATCAGCTTCACAAAAAAAAATGGTAAGAACACATACGTACCACAGCCACGGCATGCTCCGGATGCCGAAAGTAATCCTTTAGTGACAAGCACAAATTTATCTCCAGCCCATTATTTTCCCTCTACACTGCAGGGGTACCAGCGAACGGAGGGTGGCGGGGGTTGCACCTTGTGGACCCTTCTCCAAGCATGCCAAACCGATGTGGACATCGACTGCACCGATATGTGGACGACATGTATCAATTTCAATGTTGTACCCCAATGGCAATCCTGCCCCTGCCCAAGCTTCCATCAAAAACCGGCAACCGCGGATAATCCAGACCTCCAGCGTTTCGGGACCTCCATCATTCTAGGGGCTGCTGCCAGCGGTTCGTGGAGTGAGTCGTGCCTCGGACAGCTGTCGGTGCAGCAGGCTTACGGGTGTTACGCGCACGTACCGCAATCACTTGTTGTTGTCCACCTGTCCATCGATACGACGGCGGGTAAGATATCGCTGCACGCCGCGTTACTCGCCGCGGCTCCGTGTCTAGGGGATTAGGATCAATTTATCACAATCCTTCACCGCTGGCGGTCGGGAGGGGGGGGTGCCGTGGTACGAGCTTCGCAATTTACCGCTTGGCACGCTAACGAAATCTGCACGGGAAGGTTGCCCTGTGCCTTGTGGTCCGAAAGAATTCGGCTCCCCCAGCGAGCAACGTGTTCAGGTGTTAGTTTTACCCCCGTTTAGCTTCACTTTATGGTAGTTAGTCTTGCGGAGGCATGCAAAATATGTACGACACCCGAATGATATGGCCATGATGATGCTGATTCTGGGACCGTTCTGGGAGGGTAGGGAGTGTCCTTCAAGATTGATTAAGAATACGCTGTACGGGGCATGCCGTTTTCGCTGTGTCCAAAGGAAACATGTCGTGCATATAAATTGCTCATATATGCATAAAATATATTATGAACAAGCATTTCAAGGTTTTCGCTTAGGATCACTTCAAAGAAGTGCCCAATAATGTGACGACATGACACAAATCCTGACCTTTCAACACCCTTGGAACGTGTCCACGGCATGTTTGTCTCTCTGGAGCCAAATACATCCCCCGCTTTAGGATATTAATATCGCTTCCAAACACTCCGCACCGTTGCAAACTACTTACCGATAAATTCGTTGCGCATCCGTATCCGATCCTTCAGCGAACCGGCGGATATGATGACGCAGTTCACGAATGCAAGCAGCGCGATCTGGTACTCGACTGCGGTCGCCTTGTCCAGCTCGGTTACGACCAGATTCAGCCGATACCGTTCACCCTTAATGCTCTGCAGGGACGAAAGATAGACAGGATAAGCGTAACGAAACTTCGACCGAATCTTTCTGCGAGATCATCCACCGTACCTTGTAGTGTTCCAACGTTTCGATCGCACGTTTGTAGCCGTTGGCGCTGAACGCGCACAGCGTCGACAGCAGCTCGAAGATTTGCTTCTTAACCGTGACATTGTTGGTGTCCAGCGCCAGGCCCAGCTTGTTCACGTAGTCGTTGTTCTCGATGATGTACTCCAGTCCGATGCGGGCATCCATTTTGTGTGCCGGTGGTGGAGTCCGTTCAGTTCGATGCTCGAGATTGCGTGGAAATTTCTGTCGCAGGAAGATATGAAACGAGCGTGGGCTTAATAATTTGCTACTTTAATTAGATTTACCCTGTAAAAGGCGTCCCAAGGAGCGTGCCAGTGTAACATACACACGTATTCCAACTAGCAGAAGCAGAAGCCGATGGTCCAATAAATTAGACCCCCTCCCAGTTAAGGGGGACGACTCTTTGTATGTTTACAAAAAAAAAAAAATAATACACACACGACAAAAAACACCATAACAAACATATTTTCTCCGATGGCGTGTTTGTTCTATGGCCCTTCGCGTGATCTTCGCCTGCGTGTGTGCCAGTACCTACGCCAGTAACTCACTGTGTCGTTAGGAGAAAAAAATAACAGCAGCGGCCCAACGCGCTCGGTAGCATAAATGGCCACCGGCCAGCAAGTCGCAAGTCAATCGAGCATAGATAAATCATCGTAAAACATTCTCCACGCACCCCGCGCTTATCCTCGGCCCTCCTCCCAGGCTCTCTGGGCCACACGCTCCAGAGCCCGGTTCTTGAAACGTTCACACTTTATGCGTCACGCAAAAGCTGCCGGCGGGTTGGTGCGCTGAAGCACATTCTTGCTATCGTTAGCACACCGAAACCGGCGCGTCATACCGGTCGTTTCTTGCTGGCACAATCGAGACACTTGACATCGATTTTAAATATCGATCGCCACATCGCCCCACACGGCGAGCTGGGGGGAGAAAAGTAGGCTATGCGATACCGCACGCGAAACACATTCTATGGAACCCCGTTTTTTGATGTTTTAAACTCGTAATAATAATACTTTTGCTTCGTATAGAGAGTATTTCTAGTTATACAGGGTCCAAATATAATTCAAATTTAGTAATTACCTACGCCAACTACTTGAAAGTATACGAATGATTGGGAAACTATCGGAGAATCGTGGAGGAGGAATGGAAGAGGAATGGAAATAGATTGAACCTTCATTTTGTAAACCTTAATTTTGAAATTTTGTATAAAAATAGACAAGATATCAAAATCTATTCTTTGGATCTTATCTATGCGGAATAAGTTTTTTGTTTTATATTCGCCGCACAATGGAACAAGTTTAGTCATAGACGAACGTTCAGTTCAGCCAAAATGTCACCTTCGTTCATCGCACGCGAACCTTAAAGCACCTTCTTCTAGCGATAAGAGCTGGAACTCGTTACGATTGTACAAACTGCAAATTAATACCCCGTGGCTTTGGGGATGGCTTTAGAGCGATTCAGATAAATGATATGCAGGAGTGAACATTCCTCCTGGCTGCGGTTTGGCACAACTAATCCCAACTGTTCGAGCGATAAAATATAACGCATACCGCGTTCGTGCCAGTAATCACGCCCTGTTAGTGAGACGTCATCGTTGGCAAAACCCCGGCCAACAGACAGCCAGACGTCGTTGGGTTGGAGTTTACCGAAAGTATAAAGTATAGCATTCGATATCCACATGAAGACAACACTTCGAATGCGCGTTAGATTGCAACATTCTTGATCCTTGTGCGGGATCGTTCGACACCGGTTTGACGACAGACTGTCTCAACAGCGAGCACCGGATGTCTTGGCGCGCTCGTTGTTGACGTTAACAAGTGCCAAAACAGCAAACGAGACGAGTCTAGACGAGGACGTGAATGCGTACGCGTGAAAGAGCATATCGGCTCATAATTAAATTGACACCGGGAAGTCAAGTCGACGGGAAACGGGCGGATCCCGCCCAGACTGCCTTAAGTGGAACCAGATGGTTCCGCATCGACAAAGCGTGCAACAAAATTGCCACTCGATCGGGAAGAGGACACGGTGCCGGGATGGTCACAGTTGTTTGGAAGATCGACGACGATAAAGGGCGGATACGGAGGCTGTGTTGATGAAACTTGAGCGACAGGCCATCCGCTACCGTCGGGTCTGGGGCACTGGCCCTTCAATCAAAGCGTTTAAGTCGGCGTAAATTAGAATAGCGTCCCGCAGAGGAATTCCGTCCCCGAGGGTTTGCTGTTTGCAGCAACAACTGCCTCAGTAGGTCAAACTGGTTGAAACATCGGAGCTGATAGTGTAAACAATTTGATTTGTCGCTTAAGGTGGAGCGCAGTGGTATCGAATATCCATCCTGCATTTCTTGCTGACGCAGTAATTAGGAACGGAAGTCGCTTAACGATGCGTCTGCACTCGCCGTTATCGGAGAACTCATTCTCCGCATCAGCGCTTTGATCGCTGTAGATCATTTTTCCGGCCTTGAAAGCCGCCCCCGTCGCGTGCAGTGCATCCGAGACCCACTAATGCTCTCCGCTCCACACCCACCACAGCGCCGCTGGTGGGATGCGATCGGTTGATCTTCAAAATCCACCACCACCTACGAGCGGTACAATGTTAACGCAGGCGCCTCTTGTTCTCCGTGCGCATGGCGCTGAGTCAGGCGGGTACCGTAGGTGTCAAAGCGAATCGTTTAACAAAATAAACACATTACTCACGCGCTTCTGGATCCCGAACGGAATGACCCGCCACCGGGCGATGGCGGCCACAGGTTACTCCGGCGATCCCCAGAGCAATCCCGTGGGCGTGGGCAACAGTGCACGACCGAACCCGCAGAATTAACCTCAACAAAGCGATTATTGTGCGATTTCAGGGTTAAATTTCGTAACATCTTGCGATCTTGAGCGCAACAAACAACCTACCGATACCCGCCGCCATCCCACCGGAACGAGAAACTAGATTCAAATTTATTCATTAATCGAACGAATTGCCAATGCTGAAAACGTGCCTCGTATTATATTGTTCCGACCACCTTCCTCCTGGCGTGTTCTCGAGGGGGAGCTGTGTTCTGGAGTGTCGATACAAATGATCGTTTGCCCGGCACAGCAATCGACCCGAACTCCCTCCGGAGGGTTCGGCTATTCAATCGCACCGAATGCGCCCGTAGGACGCATGGTTTGATTTATTCTCCTCCGCCCGGTGATGATTTCTTCGATCCGTTAAAAAGGCGCAAGTTTCGTTCATCCAACGTAGAACGACTGTCGAACCGCTCGTCCGGTCGGATGTGCACAGATTTTCTCGCCCTCACACACACCGCGCCGGAAAACCGCACGAAGCAGCCGCTTTTTATAGGCTGGTCTTTGTGTACGGATTTGGTGGAGAATGACCGCAGCTTGTGTGAAGCGAAGCGCTGGGTAAAGGGAGCTTCAAACGAGATACGTGGGGATTACGGTTGTAAGATCGGATAGTTTTCTAGTTTTTTTGTTGTCTGGAGAAGTTGTTCTAACGCTTCGTAGACGATTTTCTTATACTGCTAATTGAAATATCATGTAACTATTCGTCTCACTCTTCTCAACGCACTCTTTTTCTTGCAGACTGTGGTGCACTTAAATCATTCCACCTACAATTGGGTAAAAGTCAAACGTCCCACCTGTTGCTGTATTTTCTCAACGCTCGTTCGATTTTTGTTTTGGCGCTCAGATCTTCTTCTACATCCGTGTCGCTTACCATTTGCGGCTCCAACCTCAACCTTGAAAGGTAAATTGGCGGCCACAAGCCGTCATCAACAATACGCTCACCTAATCCCGGGGCACCGTTAGCGCTACGTTAGGAAAGGCTAAAGGTGAAAGGTGCTGCAATTTTCGTGCCCCAGGACAAGTGGATAATAATGATGGGAGGCCCTCAGCTCAAGCACCGGGCGCTAATAGGCGCTGTTAATTACGCTTACGCTTACGACGTGTACGGGAATGTCCTGGGCCCACATTCCGCCCGGCACGACTTCGTGTGTCGTCGTAGGTTGACGCGACAGAGTCTTCTCCACCAAACGCTAGCTGCCAGCCCATCGTTTAGCATCGGTTAGCATCGGTGTGGTGTGGGCGCGAGTTCCTCCCCCCCCCCGCCCACCCGGCCGTCCGTCCACCGTTAGAGCGCCGTCCCTTATGCTCAGGTTTTCGCTTCCACGCTTCGAAACGCGCGTAATTCAACTGACAACTCGTCAAGGTCAGGGTGCTCCCCGGGACGTGATCCGGGACCGGTGCGGTGGGGCGGAGGGCGGCAAAAAAAAATCATGTCACTTCGATTACGGTAATAAATTCGTGATCATTTCATTAATGAAACGTTCGGGGCAGCGTCGCGAACGCGCTGTCTCGCGCCTGCCGCGGAACTTGTGGTCGATCGATTTTTTGATCGACGGTAATTCAATACCAGCGCCTGGTGCTGCTGCTGCTGCTGGTGCTGCCACCTGCAGAGTTCGGCCGGATGCTGAATCGGGCTGGTTTCGGTGCGGGTCCCTTGTGGGTTGGATGCATGTTTAAACGTAGCGTTTTGTTGGTTTTTTTTTGGTTTTGTCTTACTTAACAATTGCCATTGTTTGTATTTCCTGCTTCGCTCGTTGATCGCTTAATCGGTGCCGTTTGTCACACCGCGTGTGGAAGGTGAAATAATCTCGATAATGCGCCATAATTCCAATGCCGTAAAAGGCGCAAAAAGAATAAAAACCGCGTGGAGGATCGATGAATACAATCCCCGCAGCGAGACACGCAGCGCAGGACGAGCGGACGCATGTGCTGCAAGATATTAATGCACTATACGGAGTGGAGTGTTGTCGGTGGAGGCTTCACTCCGAGGGGTAGCACTGCTGCTGCCTCAGCACTGATACATGACAGTGCCGTCGAGCCGGCCCAATGAAGTAAAGCGACAAACCGGGACGGTTGACTGGCAAATGTGCCGATCCGACAGACACTGCGCACGGCTGGGTAACTCGATACATTTTACTTCAATTTCCCTCCATTAACAGGCACGCACGTCCTGTTCGGAGTCGGGGCGAAAGTGGCGTGACCTCGGCCGATGTCTGTCCCGGCCACGCTACGAGAAGGCGGAGGGCAATTTCTCGCCCGTGATGGACGGCCGTTCGCCGTGGTCGGTTGGCAGCCCGCCACGCAAGCGTCTTCAGCGACAGTGTGAAGTTAAACGAAAGATCACACAAATTGGTCCATAAAATTGAAGATTAATAGAAGATTGATGTTCGATGAATGATGTCTCCCCGTTGCGCGTACAAAGCTTTCTTTCATGAGTCATTTCGTGAGTTCTAGCTGTAGGTAGGATGGTTCCCCACTTTACTGAGCCTTATAATTGCTCCTCGTTTAATGGAGATGAGTCAGGAATATAGTCGATGTGGGATGAATTTTATTTCCTTTACTTTGGTGCATCCATGACCGAGTTGTCGTTTCCTTTGGTTCTACAAATGTCTGACCTTATTTATAACGTAATGCTACCACACTGCTACTATCAATTGGAGCAAATTCTAGAGGGCAGCAAGTACTACTCTCTTGACTACTCCTCCCATACAGCAAGATCTTGATTTTGTTACGCACAAGAGATAGATAGGGGTAAAATAATATCTCACTTGATCATCAGCCTCCGGTAATTTCTTGTACAGAAGGAAATTTCTTTTTTTCAACAATTTCTGGTTCGAATTTCCGAGGACAAATTGTTCGAAACTTGCTTCTCCGTCGAAAGCGGTATGATGAGTGAAAAATGCATGAATTTTACTAAAAAATCTAATCTTTAAACAATTTGGTTAAATTTACGCGTTTGTTCTCAGGTCATTTCTCACCTATCTTTTGGGTTTATTCTGCTTGAACTACACGGTTGTCCAATAAAAATAATTGTATCGTAAATGATTATCAACTAAACTGCAACATTAACTCTCGTATTTTAAAACCATACAGGTTCTTTCGCTCATCGATACAAAAAAAAAGCTCGCAATGCATGACATCGTAGAGATAAATTGCTTATTTGTACAATCACTCCTAATCACGTTTCGTCACCATCAACGTCGTATCGTCAGGATGTTATCTACGGTCTCTAATCACTTTCACATCAACCGATCTCGACCACCCAATGATTATGTGCCTCCAGTTGCGCCTGAATGCCGATATTAAAGGCCTCCAGGGTGCTGTGCGATGAAATTATGGTCTTTAAAGACGGGCTGGTAGCTTGTTTTTGTGCGAGGAGCTACCTGTTTGCTTTACTATATTTGCAATTTCTTTGATGCAGGCCGCCCCAGCGCAGCAGCTCTCCTTCGCTCCGTCCCGTTTTCTTTCGTCACATTCACTCACCCCCGAGCGGTGCAAGACAATCCGCGAAGCGCGTTGTTGCGATTAAAATCAAGTGCGTAATACCGGTGCAATCTAAATGTAGGATAAGTGGTTCTATTAGCGCGTAACAAGCGCCCCGGTACGGAAGTGTGTTCCCACCGGGCTGCAATGCAAAAACCCCGCTTTTTTCTGCGGCCCCACTTTTCGTGCCACTTTTCGTGCGGGTTTCGGAGAAGCAAGCCGTGGCTCAACGAGCCGCACAAGTAGCATGCCGGCAAACAACGGGTATGCGCGACATGCGCGATTACAACGCGCGAAACGTTTTAATCAACTGTTTGGATTTCAATTAGCTGGGCACGGGGCAAACTACTGCAGCAACAACAACAAACAGCGAAGAGAAGAGGAAGAACTGCCGCGGACTGCAACTGCTCAAACAAACTTACGCAAAGCCCGTGCTCAGCGTCCGCGAATCGATGCGAATCAGTGTCGTTAAGAGTAGCGTGGCCGGGTAGAGTATTTAGGACGGGTACGCGGACTATGGCTCTCGAGGCCACCGGCCAATCGGTCAACGGGGTTGCTTGTGTGCGACGTCAGAAGCGACGGCGAGACGACGGGACCCGTGCCGTGTGGCATACTTGAAATATGTTTCGCAAAACGCCCGCCTGCCCGTGTGGGCCCGGGCGCGATCGTAACAAATCGTCCGTTTAATTCTCCACGCCGCCACCGTGATCGTGTGGATAGCGGGCAGAGAAAAACCGAAAGCCCCGAAAAAAGACTCCGTTCCTCGCTCCCCGTTTGCCCGCGTAACCGGCAGCCGGACCAGAAAACCCTGGCTGAAAACTTTAATCTCACCCGAGGTGCTGGCAACGCTGGCCGGTGGCATGCAAATATCGCGGCACGCAGGCGCGCTCACCTCGTCAAAGTCCGCGAGCTTGGAGCAAGATCGCGCGATGCAATTACGGTGCAATTTGTACGCCGCAGCCTACCCCTCCTTCCCATCAACCGGAATGGGTACGGAACGCCGGAGGTATTGGTACGGAATGTACGCTGGGCACACTTTTGAGCCGGGCCGCACTAGAACTCTCCGGTGCGGTTCTGTTCTGTTTCATTTTCACGCTTTTAATTACAGCTCAATTTCAGCGTCGAAGGGACTTTCCAAGGAAGGACCAGCCCCGCGAACCCACCGACCACTAGTCGCCACTAGGGGAATTTTTGCTAAAACCATGTTTCAGCGGCTGGTGAATGCAAATGCGATAACGCTGAATGTGGTTCCCAAGCAGAGATGGAGAGAAAAAGAGCAGAACATGAGCCGAACGGGCATAGCCTGCGCGATATCCATCAAAAAGATATTAGTAGAACAAATGGCAAACTCCAGTCACCAGTGGCGACCGTCAAGAGTGAGTATTGCAATGATTAAATGGCATTCTAGATGCGTTTGGAAGTTATCAGGACATGTGTAAACCCATTGCTTCCTGCTGTTCGTTTTAGTTCGATCGAGCCGCGGTAGATTCCCGCTCCAGCACCCGGAACGAGGTCAGCAGGCGTTAGTTTTGCCAGCGGGTCACACTGGCATTTGCACCATGTACCTATGCAAATCGCGCAACCATTGCGAAAGATGCGTTCCAGCTGCACGATGGTCCGATTGTTTGTTGTGCTCGCCGGCTCGGAGTGCAGCTTCCGGCAGGAGCCGTACACACTGCAACCCACTAAACCGACGGGTACGGTGTGGAGGAGGCATTGGAGATGAAAAAACGATCACTTTCACCGGTCGCGGCATACATTCCAGCGTTGCTCGGCGGGGCGGTTAAGTGTCCCAACGGTACGGCACCAGCAAGCTAGGCCTATTAGCCGGACGCCGTGCCAAGTGTACTACAAAACCCCGCGTTCGACACTAACCAGCTAGGTCTGGTTCCATTTTGACAACCCGCTGATTATTTGCGTAGCAGTGAAACGGCGGTGCGCACGGGAAGCAAATCATGTGGCACGCCGGTTCGAGGGTGCGAGTGTGCCCGTTTGCATTGTTAATGCAATGCTACTTTACGTTCGCCAAAAGTCCGCACAACGAAACGTGACATAATAGACCGACGGTGCCGGTAACGAAACGAATGCCGTGCGTCATATGCAGGTTATTGTCGCAAAATCGTGGAATATGTAAGGCCCGAGGGTACGTCAAGTGTCGCATGTTTTTTGTTTTTTTTTTTTTTTTTTGTAGAGCAGTTTTTGTGACGAAACGTTAAGAAAATGGGAGAGTAAGATAGATATTTTAAATGGAAAAATCGAAAGTCTCCACCACCGACCGATCGATCATCGGATGATCGTATACACCGCTAACAACTCACTCTACGCTCGGCGTGCATACGCCTGCGCCTAGCGGCCATTACTCGGCAGATGATGCGGCCATTACTGCCACCCGCACAATATCAATCGTCATGACTTCCGACGACCTTCGCCGGGCATCGTTGTACCGCTCATAAACGACGGTAATGTTGTAATCCAATCCCTTGCGATGGTTCTGGATCCCACCAGCGCAAAAAAAAAATGCGTTGGCGCCGAAACGTATCCCCTGCGGGTCCACCGCATCCAATAATCCTCCTCCGGCGACACCATTCAAATGGTCATCAGGGTGCGCATTAACCTACAAAAGAAGCTCGACCCGCGCCGGCACGCAGCATAACCTCAAACTGACTCGATGTGTGAGGCATCTTTATAATCCCAACCTCGACGGCTCTATTCCGGTCCACCCGATTGCCCTGAGGTGTGAAACACTTGGGTGACATTAACTATGGCGGACTCTTGCTTTCGTTCGCCCCGGGACAGACATGCCCGCCGGCGGCGTGTGAGAAGAGATATGGAATAGATTACCGATTAAGATAAGGGCGCACCTTCGGTGAGTGTGCAACCGCGACGGACACTCCGCGACGGACACTCTGGTCCGGTGGTCAATTCGGATGACGCCCACGATCGCGATGACGAACACGCTCGTGCCGCTATGACGTGATGAAATTTTCAATTTCAAGCCACCCTACGAAGAGACGCAACGTCGCCGAACCCATCCTCGAATAGACCCAAACTTCCTCTGGGAAGAATCACCCGCGAAACGTTAATTGAATAAACCAGACGTAATCTTCCACTGGGAAGTGCTTGACAGCTACCATCAACCATTCCGTAAGCACGTTAGAACGTTCCGATTGGATGAAATCTCAAACTTCTCGCGTACTCCCACGGGGTACACTCATTCGTGCGTAACGTGGGTCTTAGTGTAGCCTTAGTGGTCAAGAATTCGAACGTGCACGGGATTAATCAACCAAAATTCACCTCTCCACACGGTGTTCGTTGACCTAAACACACCTGTCAAATGATTGAAAATCAATATTTTGTCTATCACTCGTCAGTCGGACTTGGCTTGACGCCGACGTTCAGCATCCAATAATTAACAACTCCACATACCCGGACGCGCCCCTATTTAGGAGTTCCGCGTGAGCTCGTGTTTGACAGCGGACGCACACACGGACGCAACATTGTGCGCCAACGGCTACCTTCTTAATTTGGTGCGCGGCAGGCGACACACGCCCGCTAATTCTCCCCGGAACCCTGAACGAGGGTTTTGCCGGTGTGTTGACCGTAGCCGTAATAAGGACTGCGGGCTCCACGGTGTCTGTCCGGAGTGGTCACGAACCCGGGTGGACATGCCTGAGATAGGAGATTTCACCTGTCAAATTTGTGCACGGGGCCACGCGAATAAGATCACGAATAATGCGCTCGCCAGCATATCCGGACCAACGTTCGCATACCGCACGACGATGGTGCATCATTATGCAAACCATTTCGATCTCGGGAACACTAGCTCCGTATCCACCGCGGGTTATAGGTGCCTGCGTCCTCAATCGTAGATCACTTTCCGCTAGTGCACGCGTAAGGTCACGCAAAAATGGTTCGCTTTTTGTCTTTTGGCACCCGGTTGCACCCGGGAGAGGGAGAGAAAGTTTGCACCGCCGACGACGAAGTGGTCGGGTGGTTGTGTGGGCCCTACCGCCCTACCCAAACTCCGCACAATTGGAGCTTCGAAACAAAAAGGCAAACACAACGCCAATGGTAGATCGGCAGCAAAGATCCACATTCCACATTGCTATCGGCGCGTCGTTATTCGAACTGCTGCACAAATGGTAAAACGTATCGAACACACACACACACACACACACTCGAATAAAAAAAAACACCATGCGTCCTTCGCGTTTGTGTGCAAACGGGGCTTGATTTATGCGAACTGTGTGTGGGAAGCAAAACCGTCCGTTTTGTGTGTGGGCCCCGTTTTCGGACGCCGGGGGAATGCTTGTCCCATTCGGGCCGGTCGGAGAAATTTAGATGCTCGACGATGTAATGGGATGCATATTTTGAGGTGATGATCGTTATGGTGATAGGGCAAATGGGGCACACCACCGGCCTGCCGGAAGTGCCCCCGGGAAGTGGTGGGGCCGTGTAATGGCCCGAAGGCGAAAAGCAATAGATGATAAAAGAACATTTCTACCACTAAAATGGGGACAGTGGTGTAAACGGAGAAATAAATAAATACTTTCAGTTTCCACCAGATGATGCTGGGCCGCCGATTCCGATGGCGTTGTTCGCAAACGATATCTAAAGCCAGCAGGAACGTCCCATTGCACTATAAACCCCATAAATACTTTATGGTTTTAGTATACTTTATTGTTTAGCTTATGCTTTAAAAGATCCACAGAAAGCTCAACTAACTTTGGTGATACGATCGTTGGAAAATATATATTTTCACTTTTGTCCTATTCTCTATTTCTCTTCACTACTGCTAAACATAATCAAGGTTGTTTAGCGCGAATAATGACAATATTATTACACGACTATGGTTTTACCTGTAATCATTCCTTTAAAATTGAATCTAATGAATGACTAATATCCATACGTATAAATTTTATAATCATACGGTTAAAATGCGAATGATGTTTTATAAACTATTATAAAAAAATGTTAACTTAATGGATCACTAAATGCATTTATATATTATTGTCTATGTTTATTGTATAAATTAAATTATTGCTAGGAGAATATAGCGAAAATTTCAAAAAACCTTTATCACATCATTATACACAAAAAGCAGCGAATCTGGAAAATTATAAACTCAACCATTACGCGATTATTTGATGAATCATCTACGACTTATACTCGACGTACATTGCTTATACTCATGTGCCGTCACGTTCGCACACCAAAAACAAAAAACTGCAGCACTTTATTTACAGCTAGTGGTATGATAAAAGCACCCTAAACCCTGCCGCCGTCCACAGTCGCAAGTTATGTGACGTCACCGTAATGGCAAACATCCTGTCCCGGTGCGGTCCGCACTACACAATCACGCTACGAATCAGGGAATCTCCCTTCACTCCGTGATCGATGACCAAATTCAGCACAACAGGGCGGCATGAATCACGAAGCCGTGTTTGACGGCATCCAATATCCGGGGGACACTCGACGGTGCCACGGTTGGTCGTTTAACTTCCCCACCGGTTGGTGGAGTGCAACGCCACTTATCAATGACACGGTGGGTGCCAAAAATAATTCGACGAAACAACCCAGAAGGTCGCCGTTCCTCCAACGCGTGCGTGAAATTTGCATACGAGCAAGAGGGAGAGAGAGAGAGGAAGGTGAACCCGAAAGTACACTCAAACCGTCAATGTCAAGCCAACGCGAACTTCCAGCCGGAATGTACGTGACATCGCACCAGGGTCGTTCATTAGCACCACTTGAGATATGATGACGACCTCCGGTTACGCACCACACGAAAAAGGGTGAAATTGTACACCGTCGGCTACTGCAGTTTTTGAGGATGCTCGCTAGGCGCGCTCCTCCTCCACCAGCGCGTGGCGAAGAAGGCCGTACCGTTGTTGATGAGAACGCGGTAGTGCGCCATTATTATCCCCCTTTTACGGTGGGGCTAGCGATCGCTGCACACGCTTGGATCGCCGAGAGGAACCGGCGCCACATAACCATATTTGTGGAAATGCCATTGCACGCGAAATATGCTCGTTAGTCGGAAGGCTGCGAGGTGACGTCCGTCTCGGATGGGGTGCAGCTCACCGTCGCGTCGGCGACAGCCGTTTCCGCGTGCTCTACCAAATCTGGCCACGAGCTGATGGAGCACCGAAGCCTTTGGCCACCGCGATCTTGACCAGCGAGACGCGAGACCTTGACCTACACGGTTGGGACACCGAGGAAAGCCGAGGATCGGTGCTGCGTCGTGAAGGGTGGAGCAGTCTGCTGGGGGGGGGTACGCTTCCGAAAAGTGTGCCAGGATGACTTCCCAACCGTCTTTGCCCTACTAGCTCCCATGATCTACTTCCAGTTCCTCGGCGCGATCGTGACAAAACTGCACGCCTTGCATGACATTGCCTTCTAAAACTTACAGACTTCCAACCGTATCGCGGGAGCGACTCATTACGTCTATTAATAAACGCCAAACTCTTCCTAATCTGGCCTAATGGAGGGAAAGAAGCGACCCCGGTGCAGCAATAGGACAATTAGTGTCCCGCTAAAGCCCGCGCGGAGGATCCCTTTTAGGGTTGGATAATGTCGACACAGGCTAACCTTCACTGGGCAGCAGGATTAGAGGAGCCGGCTCGGTTGGTGGTTGGACGACCCGTTTTTGGGAGGAGCATTATGCTCGCAGTGATTCTGCGCACATCGCCCTCATCGTGCCCATATGACCTTTGTGTTCGGCCAGCCCGTGGTGGAAGGTCTCCACCACAGATGCGGCTGAAAAAGCGCAATCTGTTGTGACATGCCGACGCTGATACTACATGGCCGTGTTGTTCCGAGCGCCGACCCAACACGCTCACCAAGATCAACAACACTCTCACGCCAATAGTTGATCACACACTGCGATCGCACTCGCGTACACATTCTCCCGGGCGGCCTCAAGCAGCATCTCGAGCGTACAGAAGAGGCAGAAGAGAAAAAAAAAAACAAAATTGCACACAACTAACCACCGATATGTTCTCTGGTGCAAAAACGCTCGACTGTGGTGGTGCGATCAACCTGTTCCGGTTTGCACCTTGTTCTATTCAAGGGGCAACCGTTTCCGATCACTTTTCCCTCACTTTCACCGGGGAGAGTGAGATTTCGGCAGCGGGAAACGATCATTTGCAACACCGGGCAGTGGTTGGGAGCGGGTGCGGCCCACCTCCGGTGCGGGGTGTGTGGTTTATCGCGCCTAATTAAAACAGGTGGATCTGTGGGAGAACGCTGCCCATACGATCGGTCGCCGGTCGTCAGCTGTTCGAGCACTGTTCATGGGCATCGATCGCTTTTGTAGCGCGTTTTGTGAGCGTTTGTTCTTATGCGAGTGTAGTGTCTGTGTGAGTGTGAGTGTGTGTGTGTGCAAGAGAGAGGGCATGGTTATTATAAAAAAGCGCGATGAAACTGAAACGCGTAGCAATGAAACGATCGCCGGAGACAGATAGCCATGGCATTGGCAAATGTGGCATGTGTTTTTTTTTTTTTTTTCGCCCCGTAACACTCGTCCCCTCCCGACGTTGCGTTGGGCGAGGTACACTACAACTTCCACGTCCTCATCCAGTTCCGATGTTCAATCCAGCGTCAGCGCGACCGGCAACGCAACGGCCCGCAGCCTAATAACGCGCGAAGCGCGCGTCCTTGTCGCAATTTGTTCATCAGATGATGACAGATAAATGAGCCGAGTCGACAGACGAACAGCCGACCGCCCCAAATGCCCGCGACCCACCCGGTTGCCCGGATCAATCGGAAGCCGGAAAAAAACGCCACACTTGACAGGCGCATTCGACAACCGTCGTCACACCGCGACGTTGTGTGAATCACGGCTCGCGATATGCGCTAACCGCATTTCTTTCTATGGGTTAAAGGCGGTGGCGGCGGCGGCGGAGGCGACGGCGGTCACAGCGGACGGTTCATAGCTGCCGCCGGTGTCTCTAATGGCTTATTTTATGTTCACTTGAAGCGGGCTTGCGCTGGGCGTGGGGATGTGTTAACCGAGTGTGAGAAGTAGCCGATGCTGATAAGTTATTCCGCTGAAATGATTGTTTGTTTTCCCTCGGAGCGGTTGGAATCAAGCGCTAATTGACGATCTCACAGGGTTTGTTCGAGTAGCAACAAAAAAAAAAAAACATATCCAATGCTTTTCGCGGAAAGACGTTCCGTACTGTGTAGTTAATTAAATTAAATTAATTTACAACCTTTGATGTGTGTAGCCTGCGAAGAGGAGACATTACCAATATGGTTAATTAATGTGTCACCATTATCCCTGAGCAAATCCACGCTGAAGTTTAAATTTATTTGCCACATTGAAAATACACAAATACTCCCGCATCGATGGTTGTAAACGTGCAACCTTTTGGAGGGAGGCCAAACGGCAAAAAAAAACCCATCCTTCGTTATCGATAGCGATCCCTGACGAGGGTCACGCGCTGATCGTCTCATAAATAAGGCCGCAACGATAAACAACCATCCTTTTCATCCTTAAAAAGAATTTCAACTCAATCTGTGTAGTTTTTTTTTTTTTTTGTTGAGTAAAACATATTTGTTATCCACGTTCGCTAATTGGGCAGGAATAAATTATTGGCCGTTGCAACCTTGCCGGTTTGTTCGGGTGGTCCCGAAGATGGCAAACGTTTGATTGTTTGTTTGCGAAACAAACGCTTTAAATGCGTGCTCGTCAGTGCGAGTGAAAGGGACCGAAAGGCTGGAATGGAACGCTGGGAGGGAGCAAAAAGTGCATCGCAATCCTACACCGCGTGAGGTGAGATGATCGTGATTGCTGACGACGAAGGGTGGTCAGCATCTTCACACTGCATAATTTATGAAACAGCCCACCGATAGCCCCTTTCCCGGTGTCATATTTCATAACAGTGCAGTAAGCAGAGCGCATATATGGTGTCGAAGGACGCGCACGCGCAAGAAAGACGCGTTCGACGTGCGCAGTTCAGCTGGCAAATTTTGTACCTACGCCCTACGGTGGCGGCTGTAAAGAAGCCGTAACAATGGGTACCCATTCGGTGTTGAAGATGCGGGTGCAATGCACTACGGGCACCGGCGGGATGAAATTGAAACAGAAATTGGTTCAACAAATGTGATTTTAATGATATTTATTATTTAAAGATCGTTACTACTCCATACTATGACTGGGTTGCAATGTTCAGCATAATTTTTAGAAAGGTATTTTTTTCATCAGTTAAACAATAACGTCATAATGTAAGTAATTTTTAAAAAATTACTAGGTAACCTCTAGGTAACAAAAAAAAAAAACTACTCTATCTCGAAAATTGTTCTAAAATTCTCCATTGTGCAGTGATCGCCCGGTAGCGCCACCACCACTAGGGGCACATTCTTCTCAGCAGAGATTCGCCATGTAATTTGACACAATCGTCAAACATTTTTAACACCCCATCAACCCGGGAGAAGAGTAAAGGTATGCGGGCACCGTGCGCTTCACAGAAGAAATGTTTGAAATGGTGGGTACGATTTGTCAGCATTAATTTGAGCGACGAAGCTCATCTGTCGTACTTTACTTTTACACCTCCCCGGTTCGTATTTTTTTTTCCGCAATATCCCTAACCAAAATTGCGTCTTGGCATTGCTGAACGGGGCTGCAATTTACGAGCGCTCGAAAAATAAGCGCACCATTATTCATCGGATAAGCAATCATGCGCTCTTGTCATCATCATGTCCTGTGGCGAACCACAAACAACATACACACGGGGAAGGGTTTTTAGTTTGTATGAGTACACACGGTTTTGTGGTCCGCGAGCCGAAACATCCAGTTGGTCCAGTGACCGCGAAACGTTTGCGAGAGTGGAAAAACAGGAAACGAGACATACGGACAGGGAGGAGGGGACGGCGAAAGGAACGGAACGACGGAGGCATGAAACGATGGCGAGTTCGGGGCCATATGACGCTCATCACCTTCACGCGGACGGACGGAGGAAGGCGGCACAAACGATTGTGGTACAAGGATTCCTCCGCCTGCTCAGGCTCCGCGCGATCGTGCCGCCGCACAAGCGCTAAAAATCTTGAATTTTCCCTAAAAGGAATGATTTTTTCAACGCTACTTCGGCGGACATCGGCGAACTTGGAACCTAGGGGGGAGCAAGTTTGTGCTGCTACGATTAACGCCGGAAGATCAGATTTTCTTCAGTACCCTTACCCACGGCTCGCACGGTAACACGGACCGGTTGAAGGTTAGCCGGGCCAAAAAGGGGGTTTTGGGGGTGGCTCCCCCCCCCCCCCCCCCGGATCGTTGTTTATTTGTCCCCGTCGGATTTATTGCCGCCGGATTGGGGACGGAAACGGGCGAGCAGAGTGAAAAGATATGAATATGAGCCGGCAGTTGTTTTGGAGTACGCGATCAATGATTACCACGTCGCGCCGGATGGGGAAGGGGAGGGGAGAGGGAATGTCGACGCAGGCCCTGGAGATGGCCCTGGGACGGTTTTGGGGTTCGAAAATGGATTCAAACTCACGGTATCTCTCGCTCTCGCCAGCTATCTGGCGCCGTCCATCTCCACCGTTGGCAGTGTTGTAATCGTGTGTTACGCTACGTCCAACATGGCTCCAGACATACACACACACACACACAAACAGATCGGTTGTTTGCGGTCAAGGCACGGACCGCGTACGGTCAGGCGAGATATGCGGAAGGCACGAGGCTTGACCGTAGCCATCCGTGGTCAGGCGTCTTCGGTTTAGGAGATTGACGGAGCCATTTCGCAGAACAAACACTAAACAACTTCCTTCACGATCCATTTTTGGGCCGCCCAACGGTTGCAATCAGGATGATGTCCTCCGATAATTATGAGGATTTTGCGCGTTTTCGACGAGATTTACGACGGACCTGGGGGAGGCCACACGGAAGCTGCTCCGATGTGTAATGGAAACGAGTGGATAAAAAAAATAATTTTATGACTGTGCCTAATGTAGGCGAACCTTAAATGGGATGTTTTATCTTGCACGTGTGTCCTCGAAGAAATAATAACAGCAACACACTCGCACTCTAGTAAGATAGATGTACGCAATACGCACTGTTATTGCGTTCTAGAGTAGTTAATAGCATCAACAAAATTCTATCATATTTTTATTGTATGTATTCTAGTCGATTCGAAAGCTTTTTGTCGATAGAAAGCAAGGCATTGCTATCTGACAATAATATTATCTAATAAATAATTGTTAATTTAGAATCCATTTAGAAGAAAAATATTATTATTTACCAATTTCAACACAACAATTTGGCTCCCAAGTGCATCGTAATGAACGAAACGATATAAAATCAACAGCGATGAAGAAGTACTATTTTTAATAGTTATCTTCATAGTTTTGTTTTGCTCAATTTTCCTCCATCGTCAGCGCGAGTTGTAAGTCGCATCGCGCCGTCAAGAATATTGTACACAAGCACGCAATTAATATAGCGCTTAACCTATCGATCGTAACGACTTCAAATTGGTTCCGATCGGGTTAATGATACAGTAATGGAGCCAACCCACCGAAGCACAACACAAAAAAAAAAACATCCCATCTCGATGCGACCCAATCTTGGCCGTGTTCTTCCACGAGATCGTCGCGAACGTCGCCGTGTGAGAGAGTGCACCACCGATGGCTTCATGCAGAGGCGCGGTACAACCTCCCCCCCCCGCGAGGGAAATCGTGAGTGACTTGGGCAATGGGGTAACAATTATGGAGACCATTCAATTGTAAACCCTTCCCCTCACCCGTGCATGGCCAATGTGCATCGCCCGGGTTTTGCCGCACTGTGTTCAGTCCATCGCACCTGTTGCCAAACGGGGCTGCGACGAGGGCGTTTGGTGGCGCCGAGATTTGCCTTCGGAGCTTACGGGGTGGCAGCTACACCCAAACACACCGAATGGGGGTTTGAATGTTCGCAACGGCTTCAGGCGGTTGTTGTTATTTTCAAAATGTATTTATTCATATGTATAAGTACATCAAAGACTTGTGCTGTGTTGGGGAAAAATACTCACGAGAAGTGTTTTCAGACGTGGAAAAGATATTTTCTGGATAGCTAGTGATGTGATTGAGATTCCAAACTCATAGATCTTAAGAGAATCTTTAATATTTAAAGTATTATAAAACGGCAAACAATTGTGCACGTAACCAAGATTGAAAGGTAGTATGAATATTAATCTGATTTTGTAGGAATAATAAAACAATATTGAAATAATCCCAAACGACACACTGACAATAAATGCAGAAATTATTTAATATTAAAACATAACATATTTCAAAACATAGTTCAAAATGTTAAACAGGATTTGTAAAATAAGCAAGCGACTGTATCAAAGTTAAAAAAGGAATGGAAAAGATTTTTTAAACAATACTATTGTTAAAAGAAGCATGAAACGTTATTGATGGATTTGAATATTCCCTTGAAGATGGCTAAATTAAAAAAAGTTAAAATTTCAGCATCCAAATATATATGTATAAATATATTTTTCTCGTTGAATATTTGCACTTCTTGCGTTTATGAAGCATCGTATCTTTAATCTTACAATTTTTTGTTGTTGCTATGCCACGTGATTTTCCAGCATCGCAACATTGTATGCAACATACAGAATAAAAAAAAATCGATTCCATGGCCCATCCTCTTACCGGACGCCAACCGGTTGCGGCGTCGTGTTTCGCGTGTTTCTGGTGATTTATTTTTCAATTAACATTGCGCTTTCTGTGTGCATCTGTATTCCTCCGTTTCTATCACACCACGCATCGCATTGTGGCCAAACCCTTCGACCAACCTGTCCATTGTTTTTGTACGGCGATCGCGTGCAGATCGGTCCTTGCAAATTGCATTGTTTGTGCGCACGGGCCCGACCGATCATGATGTGGCACCGGGGACGCAGGCGACCTTCCTCCCAGTGGCGGTTCGGTGCGCTTTACTTTTCGAGCGGCTCAGTATCTGGAAGAGGCAAAACTAAAGCCAACATTCGCACCATCGGCACTCGACCGGGCGCGGGCCCTATGTAAATATCTTAATTTATTCGATGCGCGTAATTTATGCGCGCATTTGGTGTGCGTTTCGCGAAGCCTTACGCCTTTAGGCGCCAGCCGAATCGGGGGCGAATCGTGCGACACATTCCACCGTCGACGCGCATAACCTTTATCCACGCATGCTCGCGATCACCTTTTGCTGGCAGCATCTTTTAGCGTTCCGTTGATGAAAAGGGAAGGACGGGTGATGCAGGGCGCCGCCTCCTCCCCGTAAGGCGTGACCAATTTGCCTGCATGCACGTAAACGTACCGTGGCCCTGGTCGAGGGAGGGGGAAGCGTACAGGGAACGCGGATAGGTGTGCGGGGAAAGGTCAGCACCGCGAAGGACGCCCCGAAATGATGAATGGGTTTTATTGGGTGTGAAAAGGCTTTTGCGCCGTTTCCCGGCCGTCTTGTGGGGGATCCTTTCTGGTTGACTTTGCCCAGGAATTCCGTTCCCACTTACGGACGTAATTTCATTAGCATCAATTGTTTCACATTAAGACAAATCGGGATGATTTAGTGCAGGTAAAGGAATCGATATAAAATAGCTTAAATAAGTGTTCGCTCATTCGAATATGGAGAAAAAAAAATGCTTTGGTAACACACTTATGACACATATTTCAAAACATTTAACGATTGCAATAAAATAACACATCTTAGCCGAACAACGAGCCCCGAAAAGGTCCCCCTAAAAATCCTCCACATCCGTTTCGAAACAGCTTCCCCCCCCCGGCAGATATCATCTACACAAAAATACAACGCCTGTGACTAATTGTAATTCAATCGGCCCGAAAACTTTGGGAACCATTTTTCAATCGCTAAGATCACCCAAACGGGCAAGATGGAACGGTATGCGGACGGGCCGGAGAAGGGCCATCATCGAACTTCACACAATTAATTAACTGAAACCCGCAATGGTACGACACCCTCGCGTACGCCCCAAACCAGCCACCGACGCGGCGCGGCAGTGACGAATCGATTTCATTCATGCTTTTCGGCATCATCATGCGTCTTGTGTGTTGACCCGTGCACCATCCTCCACCAATCAAACTCGTATCGGTTGGAAGTAACTTCCAAACGGGGGCAAACCACCACCACCACCACTGTTACACGAGACACGAGAACTGGTATGACCCAGGCCCACCGATCCGGTTAACCTCTCTCTGCCCTGCCTCCCACTCACGATAGCGACAGCGAGCGTCTGCGTCCCGAAGACAGTTTTAGGTTAGGTTTGCAAGGCCCCATACGGGTTGCGCGTTTACGCATGTCCGATCTATGAATGAGGCGGTACTACCTTCACCGGTCACAGAAACGGAGGAGCCGCATAAAATAGGAGGCGAGCGATTTGCGTTGAATGAAGCAAAAAAGATTTTCGTTTTAAAAAAAAAGGACTATCACAGACGCACGGCGGCTTGATGAGCTTCGGAGGCTGCTGGTACCATAGCAACTTGAGTAAAGCCTGCTAGGAACGGCACGAGAACTAGAGTAAGCGAGCTACAACTAGCTCCTCCGTAACGTTGACATGCAAAAACAACTGTCGGTTAATAGAAGAAGAGGAGCGAGAAGCCTATCTGTGCGCGAGAAACATAACCTACTCGCTGGTTTGCTGATGCGTTGGCGTACCCGTTAAGGCCGTCGAATCACTCCAACAGAGACACCCTCTCGCTCTCTCTTCCTCTCTCTCTCTCTCTCTCTCTCTCTCTCTCTTTCTCTCTTTGCCCCAACCAAAGGTAATCTTAGCTACTGGAGCACCACCACCACCAGCTACACGAGAAGTCGTCGAACGAACGTTGAAATGACATCATTTATGGGGGCCCACAGGTTGACTGGTTTTCGGACCGGAAATAGCATACGAGGAGGTAATGAGCACTGGCCCGGCCGCTTTTGGCACGCGGTTTTGACAGCTAGACGCAACCGACGCGGCTAACCAGCATGAAACTTTCTAACACGATTTCGCATTTCTAATCAACAACGCTGATCAGGCTACCTCCAGATCGAGCTTGGAGACCGGTTGTTGGATTTTTTTTTTGGAAAAGCAACCCAAAAGGTTCTCCGTTACGCAATGTTTGCATGCAAATCATCTCCAACCCGGGTGCGGGTGAGGACCGACAGTGGGGACCATTTAATTGGCGAACAACGAATTGGGCAAACCGCCTCCACGTGTGAGCTTCGCAGGGGGGGAAAAAACAAAACTGGACCTGGACCCGACAAATCCGGTGACATGTGTCCCAGATGCGTTCCCAGATGATGGATGACCACTCGGCTTCGCACGGTGTTTGAATAATTGAATAGCTTCGGTTGTGGCAACGAAAGCAACAAAAAAACACTTTCTCACACACACACACACACACACTCCGCTGAAACGGTCTTTATCGAGGTGAAAATGGTCTGCTAATTACGGGCCCGACGGACTACGTGTATAGGTCTCTCGGACTACGAAAAGACTACGCGACCAGGGCCACCGAAACCTGATCCGAGGACTTCAGTAGGTACGCACCGGCTAGCTGGTTTGATCGTGCCACCCCCCTGCCGAGGTTGGGCCTCCGGTTTAGGGTTACACCTGTTGATCGAAAGCTAGCATAAATCAAACGCTGTAGCTAAAAACCCGCGAGCTAGTTATTATCGGTGTACGAGCGGTGTATCTACCGGTCGACTAGAGCTCGTGGCACGGTGTTGGGGCCGCAAATCGTCGAAATTAGCGGGTTCGCCAGCTCGCTCGCGCGTGTCCCCTATGCAAATATGTACGCAACAAATGAGCCTTGCCCGGAGGCGACGAAAATAGCGCGTGATAGACGCACGAATTGATGCGGTTCGGTCGCGTTTGGCCGCGGGGGATGACTCCTAAGTATAGGTGGCAGTACCGCGTACCGAGATACCGCCTTTTACACATCGTTGCACCAATAAATCACCACAATCCGCCACCGGAGCCACAAATTATCGGATTGCACTGGGAGTCGCAGATGATTGAATCCGGTGCCACTCCGAAGGAACCGACCGGGCGATGCTACTACCTTCGGACGTCCAGTCCGACACGGGTGTCAGTATTCGAACCGAAGGTAAAAACCGAAGGTGGAAGTTTGCCCTTGTCCTCCATGATGATCGCACATAAATACACACCAGCCAAAGCTAGCGACGCGAGGCGCCGGTGAGGCTCGGGACACGGTTGGTGTCCTACGCGCAATGCAACGAGATAAAGCGAGATAAAGCGAGATGGGTGAGCAAAAGCGGCGGCAGAGTGGTGATCGACAAGAAGGGCACCGGTTTCCGAGCGCGCTATGATCTCGCACCGCATGGACATCTCGCGGGACCGAGATCAAGTCGCGCTAAGTCCTTTTAAGGAAAGCGAACGACCATGGCGCCAACACGAACCCGC